>PVJA010023366.1:0-33099 GCA_004027025.1 Myocastor coypus | reverse complement strand
TAGACGTTTTGCCCAAATAACAGTTTCTTTTTTTTTTTTTTTTTTTTTTTTTTTTTTTTTTTTTTTTTTTTTTTTTTTGGTCTTTTTGAGGCAGGGTCTCGATATGAAGTTCAGGCCGGCCTTGAGCTCATTTTTGTAGTCCAGGCTGGTCTCGAACTCGCACCAATCCTCCTGCCTCAGCCTCCCAAGTGCTGGGATTACAGGCGTGAGCCACCACGCCCGACATAACAATTTCTTTCTCAAGAAAAAAAAAAAAAAAAGCATGTGGCTGTTGGGGAGAAAACAGGGAGTGGTATGGATTTATTAAAATGAATACTTACAAATAAAGTAGCAAACTATTTAACATAATAATACCGAAAAAGATAAACATAATGCTCCCGTAGAGCAATTGATTAGTGCAGGGTACTTATACAGAAAAAAAGAACATAGTTTTAAATCCTACAATTGCATCTGTAATGACTTTACTACATCAGTGAGTAGCTTATGTCATTTGATAATTCTTATATTTCAATATACAATCTGAGTTCATGCTAAAGACCACTGAAAAAACACTATTTCTACTCTTAAGTGTTTGCATTACAGAGAAAAAGAATAAACTTAAAACAATAGTGTCATTGAAGAAATGAATAGAAGAAATTGACCTGATTTTTTACTCTTTTTTTATTTACTAGCTGAATTATGTTAAATACAAAGTCTTCATAAACGTCACAAGATCTAAAATAAATAAATAAATAAACCTCACAAGTTCTGCAATGATGAATTGATATATGTATCCTTCTAATACACTGATCATGATTGCTATATAGCTAAACTGCTTAAGAATAGCTCTCAAAAAGTTAATTGCCATAACTACTTATGAATATGTTCATGAACTTTAACAGGCATGCATAAGGAGCAATATCTGAGTGATCAACATATAAATAGTAAAGTTTGAACAATTGCCCCAACATGGTGGAGTCTTGAATAGTAGTCAAAAGTGTTCCTGAAAGTGTGACCCAGGACACCTGGGAACTGGGTGTGTCGACTATGGCCCCTTGTATGCTAAGCATTCACTATATCACACACTGCATTCTTGGTTCCTAAAACACACTGATACATAGCTGTCTATTTGCACACTGAGATAGATTATAATTGTCTGTGTGAGGATTCAAACGAATACAGCACTTTAGGCAAAATGAAACCCTTCATCCTTGACTCTGATTTCTCTTCTTTTGTTCTCACATTTTTTATCTCCCTTAGTCCCTTTCCCTTCACAGAGACACAAGACCTAAAACTTAAAGGAGGAGAAGTCTGCTTTGGCTTGCAGTTAAAATCTGTGGCCAGCTGTTTCTAAGGCAGAAGAAAGATGGCAGAGGGCTGGCTGAGTAATAGTCTTCTGTGGATGGCCACCAAGAAGCAGAGAGTAAGGGACAAACTAAGGAGGGAACTATACCTCTGGGTTATGACCGCCGTGACTAAGACCGTAAATCTGCTTTTGCTGAGAAGGTCCAAGTGTTAGGCCAAATTTCTAACAGCACATTCAGCTGTGGAATCATCAGTGGACTAACCCATAATTCTAAATTTGAACACTAATATACACATAGAATATCCTCATAAATGCTGTCTGGAAGTCTGGGCTTGTGTGAGTACTCTCCCCACCCAAATGCAAACATATAAGATATTAGAGGTGTGGATGGGAAGGAAAAGAAATTCTAGAAAAGTAAATAATCCCAAGCATAGGTTTTCTGACTGCAATGTAATATTAGAAAATAAATATAGGCAAACTCACTAAAGTGAGACATAGAAATGCCTGTGATATATTAAATTAAGTGTGACTAGCCTCAGCACACATGCATGTGAGCACATGGGTGCACATACACACATACACACACACACACACACACACACACACACAGAGTTTATATAGTATTTACTACAGTGTCGAAAAGATCTCACTATACAAATTGGACTCATAGTGATCCTCCTGTTTTCAGCCTTCCAAGTGTTGGAATTATAGGCACGTGTCACCATGCCTATTATCAATCACCTAGTGACATGTGCCTCTAGTCACAAACTCTGATATGTGGAAAGTAGAAGATGTAAATACCTACATAGCCTGGACAACTGAGAGATATAAAATGACTCTATCTCAAAATTAAAAGTGGAGGGGGATGTAATTCAGCATAAAGGTCTGGGTTCATCTTGAGTACGAAAAGGAAAAAAAAAAAAAAAAGCACATAAAGGTAAATCTCAGCATAAACAGCCACACAGCCAATCACAAGCTGCCAGCTAATCCTACTCTGTCCATTTTGAAAAGTACCATTTTCTGTAGGCACTTTCTTTCTCTCGCTAGAAAAATTGTACACATACACTACTGGATAGAGCTCTCTGAAATTCTGGTACTGAGTGCTTCCTGATTCATCAGTCATTTTTTCTTCAAATAAATTTTGCTAAACTTAATTTGTCTAAAGTGTTTGTTTTTGACTGATACACTTATGACCCTATTCTGCAGTCAATAATAAAATCATTAAAGAACTTTAAACAAAAGTTACCAATATCAGATTCCACTTCCAAAGGTCATGATGGCAACAGTGGGTGAAAAAAGAAAAAAAACTGGAAAAGAGACAAACTATAAAGGAACAAGTTCTGTCCCACATAGACAGTGACAAAGAAGAAAGAAATAGTGGTATAGAACAATTGACAATATTCTGTTCACAAATGCTGAAGACCTAGACTAAAGCCAGTAGGAAAGGTTGATAGGGAGAAGAGATTATATAACTATAGTATGGAAAAGCTTAGAGTCTGATCCACTTAAAAACCACACAACTTGAAGTTTATCATTAAATTTGTTTATGAAATTATTAAATGACTTTAAAATATAAACGGAAACATAAAAAATTTCCAAGTGAGAATTAAACCTTAGCAAAGCAGGTGGTCTCCTAAATGTACTATTATTAGAATAATCACTTGAAAGATTGCTGTTTTAGCCAGTGTGTACTAGTAAGCTACTTAAAATCAGACTGTTTAAGGAAGATAAATACTTCTAGCTAGAGTAATAAAAGTTTCCCATTCTTTGTTAAATAAATTGAGTCTTTTCTGAGACAAGTGTATGTTATAGCTCACCACAACCCTGGTAAAACTTTTATAAATTATTAATTAATACATTGTGAAAAGAAATGTGAAAATATATAATCATAATTTCAGGCTAAGGAGAGAGCCCAGTCTAAGAGTGTACCTGACAAGAACAAGGATCTGAGTTAAATTCCCAGTACTACATGTCTTGCTGGCCCAGATACCCTGGGTGCATCTTGCTGACCACTGGAGCCAGGCATGCTGATTCATGCCTGTAATCTCAGTGCTGGTAAGACTAAGACAGGAGGATCACTACAAGTCTCAGCTGCATTGCAAAACCCTTCACCAAATAGGTAAATGAATAAAGATTTTTAAAAATCTTAATCACTACTTCTGAAATTTAAATCTCTCTTACTTGTTTCTGGGGTAATGAAATAGCTTTAACCTTACAAGGTAACGTGTAACTTTAATGCAGAAATACATGTAAATATTTTATGGATTTACTACATAAAACTATATGAGTTAACATTTCTTTCCTGAAAAAAACTTCTCCTTATTAATCTCGAGTGCTGAAAATATCATGTTTCCTCCTTTCATGCATTTTTAAAATCAATTTAGAGAGGAAGTCATAAAGATTGAAGCAGAAAATAGTGCAATTAAACAAAGAAAACAATACAAAGAAAAGGAATCAAAAAGCTGTTTCTTTCAAAGATTAAATAAAATTGATAATGCCCTAGACAACCTCATCAAAAAGAAAAAAAAAAAAACAAACCCTCAAATTCAATCAATAAGCAATAAAAAGGGTGAAATTGCTACAGATGCCATGGAAATACAAAATATTGTCAATAGTTACTTTGAAAACTTTTGCTCTCAATGATGGAAAGCACAGAAGAAATGGACAGATTCCTAGAAAAGTACAAATTACCAAAGCTGAACCAAGAAGATATAAAAACTGAATAAGCCAGTATCAGCCAATGAAACTGAAATTTTAATTAAAAAAAAAAAAATTACCAACAAAGAAAAGCCCAGATGCTAATGGGTTTACAGCTGAATTGTACAAGAAATTTAGAGAGAATTTACTCTCAGTGTTCCTCAAACTCTTCAATAAAATTAAAATGGAAATAGTAGTCCCGAATTCATTCTTGGAGACAAGTGTCACACTAATTTGAAAACTAGAGAAATACGCAACCAAAAAATAGAGTTATAGGCTAATCTTCCTCATGAACATAAGTGCAGAAATCCTCAATAAAATACTGGCAAACAGAATGCAGCAAGTCATCAGGAAGATTGTACACCAGGATCAGGTAGGATCCACATCAAGGATGTAGGATTGTCCAACATTTGCCAATCTACAAATGTAATACACCATCTCAATTAAGCCAAAAGCAAAAAAAAAAAAAAAAAAAGATCATCTAAAGAGATGCAGGAAAAACTTCTGACCAAGAACAACACTCATTCACAAGAACAACACTTATTCATAAAAGCTGTACAGAAATTGAAATAGATGGCTTATATCTCAATCTGATAAAAGCCATCTATAACAAACCAATAACCAACATCATCCTAAATGAGAAAATTGAAAAATTTTACTCTAAAATCAGGTGCAAGCCAAGGATGTTCACTATTGCTACTCCTATTTAATATAGTTGTGGAAATATTGGCCGGAGCCACTAGACAAGAAGAGAGGAAAAAGTAATAAGAATAAAAAAGGAAGAAGTAAACTATGATTACTTACAAATGATATGATAATCTACATGGAAGACTTAAAAACCTCATGCAAGTACTCCTCAAATTAATGAACAAACTTAGTAGTATAGCAGGATACAAAGTCAACACCCCAAAATAAAAATCATTCCTCTATGCAGACAACAAAATGGGAGAGAAATTAGAAAATCAGAATCCTTCAAAAATAGGCATCCAAAAATGAACAAAGGAAGACTTCAGAATTAATATTTTAAAAGGAAGTAGAAGACCTACACAATGAAAACTATAATATTCTGAAAAGAGACATTTAAGAGAATTTCAGAAATTAGAAAGATATTCCTTGTTCTTGGATAAGAAGAACCAACACTGTGAAAATGGCCATACTTCCAAAATTGTTATACAGATTTTATACACACCTGATGAAAATACCATAAACATATCTCACAGATCTAGACAGTACACTCCTAAATTTCATTTGAAACCAAAAAGACCAAGAATACCTAAGGCAGTTCACTGCCCAGACTGTGGGACTGGAGCACATGTAAGCAGAAACACTTGGCCTGCCCACCTGTGCCATCACCAGAACTTCTTCCTCACCCAGACCCCAGGACTGGCATGCACACAGGTAGGATTTTTGGCCTGTGTGACTACAGGATCAGAACTTCTTCATCCTGACCTGAGACCCAGTATCTGCTGTGGAACCCTGCAACAAAATTCCCTGCAGAGAGGCTGGGTGTCAACCCTCCCAATTAATCCAGGAAATGAACTTCTTGCCAGAGGAGCACCGGTTGCAATAGGAAGAAGCTGATCACAGAAACTAGACCCAGCCAGGCACAACTGGACAAAATCAAACTTGGTACATCCAGACTCAAATGTCAGTAGGTGCTAAAGGCAAAACTTCACCAAAGGTCTACAACAAAGGACAGAGGACAGTGCTATACAAAATGACAAAGAGAGGGAGTAAAATGCAAAATCGGGCCCTGAGCCCACCCAGGACAAATGCAGGAGACACTAGCACGGAAGAAAATAGGGATCTCACAGCTGAAATCTCTGAATTAATAGAATCTGAAGTAAAGGAACAACTGCAGAAAACTAAGAAAATCAGATCAGAAATAATACCTGAAGTATAAAAAGAAAGGATAATATAATGAAAGCCAATAAATGCTTCTAAATAAGACATTGATAAAAAAAATTAGAGGAGAATAGAAAAATGATGGAATCCTGGCATGACCAATATAGGAAAGAAATAGATCACGTGAATCAGTTTCAAAGAGACAAACAGGAAAATAAAATCTCAATCACAAGCTGGCAACACCATATGAAAAAAAGTGAAGATAGAGTTTTGGATCTTGAAGACACAGTCACAGCTAGTGAAAAGGTAAGAAAAGATCTCTCAAAAACAACTAGGATGCAGGAAAAATAATTCTAAATGGGGAAATACTGAAGTCTTTTAATTTCAGAATTGATACAAGACAAGAATACTCTATCAGCACTCCTATTCAATATTGTTCTGGAATAATTAGCTAGAGCCATTAGACAAGAAAGAGAAATAAAAGGAATTAGAATAGGTAAAGAAGTAAAACTATAATTATTTGCAGATGATATAATACTCTCCTTGGAAGACCGAAAAAACTCCATGAAGAAGCTACTATACTTTATACACAAGTTCAGTAGCACAACAGAATACAAAGCTAAAACCCAAAAGTCAATAGCATTCCTCTACACAAATAACAAACACATTGAGAGGGAAATTAGAGAAAGAATATCTTTAACAATAGGACAGCAGAAAATGAAATACTTAAGAATTCATCTAACTAAAGAAGTAAAACATCTATTCAATGAAAACTACAGTACTCTGAAAGAAAAGATTGGAGAAGATTTTAGAAAATGGAAATATATTCCCAGTTCCTGGGTAAGAACCAATGTTGTGTAGATGGCCATGCTCCCTGAATTGTTATACAGATTTAGTGCAATCCCTATCAAAATAACATCATCATACCTCACAGACCTTGAGAAATCATTACTACAACTTCTTTGAAACCAAAAAAGACCTAAAATAGCAAAGACAATCCTGGGCAACAAAATAAGGCAGGGGCTTACAATTCCTGACGGAAAATTGTACCACAAAGCTACAGTGATAAAATCAACATGGTATTGGAAGAAAAAAAAATAGACCGAACGATCAGCGGAATTCATTAGAAGATGCAGAAGCAAATACAAATACACTCAGCAAACTTTATCTTCAACTAAGGGGCCAAACATGTTTACTGGAAGATAGATAGCTTCTGTAACAAATGATCCTGGCAAAACAGGCTCTCTGTATGCCAAAATGTAAAACTTGACCTAAGTCTATCATTGTACACTAAACTGAAGTCAAAATAGATTAAAGATCTAAATATTAAAAGAGAAACACTAAAGCTCCTGGAAGAGAAAGTAGAAGAAAATCTTGAACACTTTGGAGTAGGCAGAGAGTTCATGGACTAAAATCAAAATGCACGTGTAACATTTGAAGAAATCAACAACTAGGACTTCCTCTTGCTTAGAAGTTATTTCATGTCAAATAAAATCACCAACAACCCACAAATTTTGAAAAAAAAATACATTTTAAGTATTCAGACAAAGGTCTTCTATTTATAATTTAATAAGAATTTTTAAAAAATTAGGGTCCCAAAATTTAAACACCCAATCCAGAAGTGGGCTTCTGAGATGAACACATGCTTCTCAAAGGAAGAAATACTAGAAGTTCATAGATACATGAAGAAATGCTTCACATCACTAGCCATCCATGAATTACAAAACCAAACAACACTTAGATACCATCTCACTCCAGACAGAATTGCTATCATAAAGAATTCAACCAACAACAAATGTTGAAAGGAACACTTCTCCACTGCTAGTAGGAATGCAGACTGGTGCAACCATTATGGAAATCAGTGTGGAGATTCCTTAAGAATTTAAGACTGGAAATACCATTCAATCCAGCTAGCCCCGTACTGGGAATTTTCCCAGAAGGACTGAAAACATAATATTATCATGATATTTATACTCCTATGTTTATAGTAGCACAATTTTGATAGCCAAATCTTGCAAATAACCCAAATGTCTGTGACCTGAAGAACGGTAGAAAAAGATGTGGTGTTTTTATACAATTTAATATTTCTCAGCTATAAAGGATGATAAACTTGAAGTTTTCATATGTAAGTGCATGTATCTTGAACATATATTCATAAGTGAAATAAAGTGGACTTAATATGTAAATATCATATAGTCTCTGTAGTGTAATAACTCAAAAGAAGAAATGAAAGTGGAAAGGCATGACAGATAAATGGAAAAGAAGATCTTAAAGATCAAACAAAGAAAAGACAGAAAGAAGAAAAGTTAGGAAACATGGCATGAGAAAGACCATGCACTTACATGCACACGATGATTTAAACAGTGGTCCTAAGAATCTCCAGCAGGTTTTTTTTTTTTTTTTAACTCTGAGGATAGCAATGTGTAACACTAGAATCATGCTTGGAATGCCTGTCATTCTGGTCTTTTAGATGTGTGGTGCTTGTAATATCATTTTAATTATTGCTACAGTCTCTCTTAAGTAAATGTTTATTTTTAGAAAAAAACAAGTATAATAAAAGAAAATAAGAGACAAGAAAAAATACCATAGGATGGATCTACTATAAGATTGTATATGGTTAGATTTCTAAATTTCTGTAACTGTGTAACTGTACTTATCACATTCTATAGGAACTTATTAGAATATCAGTGATTCATGGAAAATAGCTATTCCAAGTTAAGTCTGAGATGTTTAATATTCAGAAAGACAGTAATGTTAAGCTCAAGTATCTATGTTATAGAATAATAGTACCACTAAGCTTCTCTTCTGAAAGTTGAGCAACTTAAGTAGGCAGACCAAAAAACTAAGAGAAAAAGAAGGGCTATAAGGATAGCAGGTATACGATGTACATCATGAGAGATTTTGATGGACCTTGTGAGATAAAAAAAAGTTACATGTTTAGTTGTATAGGTCTTGCTTTAACTTGGCCTTAACACTCAGCAGAAAAGTTTGACCACGAAGCATAAAAATTAAAGCTATATTAGTATGCTAAGCTGAAAAGGCTTAAGTCAACATCTTCAGACATTGCCAGTCCTGCTGATAACCCATCACTTTTATGGCATATTGAACTATGCATACAACTACCTTCTCTCAGTTCAATGAGAAGAAATATTTTTATGAATAATGTTTAGAAAAGTCATCATATCTGTATTTTGTACTCTGAACAACTACTCTAAAGACAATCATACGTGCTGTATTAATTATTGTGGCTATCCTACTAATGTGATTTGAAACTGTCTCATTGTTATTTCTTATTAAAAGTAATAAAAATAATTTATTTTATAAACTTTTAGATTATTAATTAATGAATATATAAAGTTAAAAATTATTTATGATTAAGTTTGCAAAAAAAATAAAATAATACAAAATCCAAACCTGGCCAACAAAGGCAAGGCAGAAGGCATTATAATTCTTGATTTGAAATTTTACTATGAAGCTACTATTATAAAATTGGCATAGTACTGACCAAAAAAATAAAAAAAATGAGGCCGGGGAGGCAGCTTAGTGGCACAAGTGCCTGCCTGGCAAGTGCAAGGTACTGAGTTCAATCCCTGGTACTGCAAAAAATAATAATAATAATAAATAATAATAATAATAATAATAATAAATGAAAAAATTAATAAATAAGACACCTGAGGGTCAGTGGAACAGATTAGAAGATGCAGACACAATGACAAACATACTCAGTCTACTTATCTTTGATGTAGGGGCCAGAGATATCCATTGCAAAAAAGATAGACTCTTTAGTGCTTAGTCCTGGAACAACTCGCTCCCCACATGCTAAAAACTGAAACTAGATCCAAGGTTATCACCATGCACTGAACTAAAATGAAAATGTGTTAAAGATAGAAACATTAACAGAGAAACAATAAATCTACTGGAAAAAAATAAATAGGTGGAAATCTTGACATATGGGAAGGCAGACAATTTATGAATTAAAATAAACTGTACAGGAAATACTTCAAGGAATCAACAACTGGGATCTCATCTTACTGAGAAGTTTATGAGCATCCAAATAAATCACCAACAATAAAAAGACAGACCACAAATCGACCAAAAAATTTAAACAACAACCACTCAGACAAAGCATTTCTATGTAGAGTATATAAAAATGTAAAAAATTCAGGCCCACAATATTTTAAGACCCAGATCAAAAATGAGTATCTGAGATGTATTCACACTCCTCAGAGGAAGAAAAGTATCTGACAAATAAATACAAGAAAAAATGTTGCACACTGCAAGTGATTCAAGAAATGCAAGTTCAAACAACACTGAGATACAACGTTACTCTAGAGAGAATGGCAGTCATAAAGAGAACAAGTAATAATAAATGCTATGGGCCTGTGTGGCAAAAAAAAGAATTCTTCTTCACTCTTGGTGGGGATGTATATAGTGATACAACCAATATGGAATCCAGTGTTAAGAGACTGCTCAACAATAGTAGGACTGGAAATTCCACTCAACCCGCTGGATATTTTTCAAAAAGAACTGAAAACATAGTAACACAGAAGTCTGTCTTTTCATTGTTGGTGATTTATTTGGATGCTCATAAACTTCTCAGTGATATGTGCACACCCATGTTTATAGCAGCATACTTTATCATAGCTAAATCTTGGAAACAACCCAAATGCCTATCATCTCAGGATCAGATAAAAAAGATGTGGTATTTTTATGTAATGGACTATTACTCAGCTATAAAGAAATATAAACTGCATGCCTCTATAGGTAAATGAATGCAACTAGAGGCTATACTCATAAGTGAAATAAATGGACCCACATATGTAAACAACAGATTGTATCTCAAGTATAAGCACCTGAAATAATGAATAAAACATGAAAGATACAATAAATATAGTAAAATGGAATGAAACTGAACATAAGGTATAAACAATGGCCATGAGGGAAAGGAGAAAAGTAATGGAAAAAAGCATGAAAGTATATATACAAGATAGCTGAGAAGACTGTACTACTAATTTCTACCCTTTTTTTTATAAAGTAGCAGTTAATGTTTAAATTTTTACTTTGATTAACTCTATATGCTAATAACTATATTCCGAGCAACTACGTAAAGGACAGCAATGCAATGTGCAATGCAAAAACAGAGCTCAGTATCTTTTATCTTTTTCTTCTACATGTGTACCATTTCTAATGTCTTATCAATTATTATTGTACTCTTTAAAATAGATTAAAAATTAAAAGGATAAAAAGCAAGAAAAAGTTAAGGTTTATTGAAAGATGAGTTAGTGTTTAATTATTGGACCAGGTCTTCCATATCTATATCCAGTAATCTGAACAACTAATATGATAATAACAATATGTATTTAAGAGCTATTGTTATTTTTTATTCTTGTAAAATTCTGTATCATTTTTGTTATATGTTGGTTTATTGCTATCTTTGCTTTTATTTGTTTTTGCTTTGTCTTAATTTTTTTTCTTTCTTTCTTTGTTCGGTTCTTTTCTTTCTTTCTTTCTTTCTTTCTTTCTTTCTTTCTTTCTTTCTCCTTCCTTCCTTCCTTCCTTCCTTCCTTCTTTCTTTATTATGTATTTGTTATAAGGTCTCACTACAGAGCTCAGACTCATAGTGATCTTCTTTTCAAGCCTGCCAATGCTGGGATTACAGGTATGTGCTACCACGCCTGGCTCAATGTGCCCAGGAGCAGGCCAGCACAACATGTGGTGCCCAAGATCAAACCCAGTCCCTGTGCTTGGCTAAGCAATGCTTGGTCAGCTGAGCTATCTCCTCAGACCTATTTTTACTTTTTAAAATTATATATATATATATATATATATATACAAATATATATATATATATATATATATATATAAATATATATATATAGTGGCTGGGGAGATAGCTCAGGGGCACAAGTGCCTTCCTGGCAAGTGCAAGGCCCTGAGTTAGATCCCCTGTTCCGCCAAATAAATAAATAAATAGATAGATAGATAGATAGATAGATAGATAGATAGATAGATAGATAAATAAATAGAATTAAAATTGGTTTAGAACAATAATGTTAAACATATAAAAATGCAAACTTTTCTGGTTTTTATGCTTTTCCATGGTTCAGTTAAAAACACATAAGACAATAACCTAAAATTCAATCCACGTTTGGTAGTTTTGCTAGGAGATTCATCAGCTACTGAACAGTCTCATGCTGCAGTTTTTGTAACACCATCATAGACCAGTGCACTACATAGAGGGAGTGTATTTCAACAACAATTTGGCCCCAAGGCTAAGAGTTGAAGCAAGTGTGGGCCAATTAGAAAGAAGTTTGAGCCAGTAGCAGAGGCCTGGTCTCAGTTCAGTAACAAACTCTAGTTCTTCACATAATTTGTTTGAGAGCTTTCTGCATCTTTATTAGGGTTTCTGCCCCTAGCTAAGTGTGATGGAAAGATTGACAAGTGAATTATTGCAATAATTTGAAGAAAATAAATATTGGAAAATATTTTCTATGTTATAACCTTAAAAGTTGAGAATTCCCTTTATACCCTATACTGTTTTATTAATAAGAAAAAGAATAATTTCTAAGCCTCCACAAATAGTCATACTCTATAATTTTATTACCTTGAGTTAAATGTTTCCTAATTCTTATACAATGTTCTAGCTAGAAACATAATTTCTTTTAGCTACTACAATTTCCTCTTTGTTTTCTTCTTTTTCTTTCACACACAACGAAGTCAGTATTATCGTCAGAGGTGAAGTAATCATGCATATTCTGGATACTCGCATCTAAGAAATAAACTCAAGTTACTTCTCTCTGTCAGTGTCAGTTTTTTGGAAAACCTCCCCACAGCTCCACCAGAAAGGCCACTGTATTACATAAGAGGACCTATATAAAAACCAAGGCAAATTACTTGTTAATGAAATTATCTCTCTTAATTTAAAACTCATTTAACTAAAAGCAACAACTATAAATTGTCAATATGTTTCTATATAATCAGTATAGATTTCTATGTACATATAGATATAAATGAACAACTTTAAAATGCCAAATTAATGTTGGGTTCTTGATATGAATTGTGAGATCTGCAAGTCAAAATTCTTATCTTTGTATACTAATTTGAGATTTCAAATGAAGCCAAGTCCTTTGTACATTAGTGCAAATGCCAAAGATAAAAACAGAGCCTAGTATGCACTTTTTTTTTTCTATGAGCACTGCATCTTCTCTCATTCAGACTGGACCCCAGGATCCTGGCCTATTATTTGTACAAAAGTGTAAATCGCCACTTGGTCAATGTAGAGTTGCCCTAGAATCCACAACTCTTACTATAATTGTGTTCATGCCTAACATCTTGTTTCAGGTTTTTTTTTTTTTTTTTCATGCCATTTTAGACTATGATCTATTTGTTTCATTTATTAAGTTTCCCATTGTAAACTGGTGAACAGGACCAGGGAGGGGTGGTTTAATGTGCTGAGAGGAGACCTCATTCCTAAGCCCTGTAGCATTTAATTGCTACACATTGTTTGCCAACTATTGCTTGGCATCTAATTTAATTTGGGGACCTGCCTAAGCATTTAATTGAACTTGGAGAACTCCTTTCAAATATTTATACCCACTTTCTCTTTCACTGCCTGCCACAGCATAATGACTCTGTGTCACATTTTAGGTCAGATCCACTTTCTTTTTATTATGGAATGCTTGCCATTGCTCCTTTTTCTATTAAGTATATTGCCTCACACCTCCAGTCTTAAAAGATTTTATTTTAAAATATACAGTTTCTCCTAAACCCTTTCCTTCATCATTATAGCAGAAAAAGTTTATATTTGTTTCTATAAAGTTTTTATTTCTTCATTATATTCAACTATATCACATCCCTTGATAGTTTTTTTGTACAAAAATAAGCAGCACATCGGGGCTGGGGAAATATCTCCGTGGCACCAGTGCGTCCCTGGCAAGTGCAAGATCATGAGTTTGAAGCCCGGTCCTGAAAACAAGAAAAAGAAAAAAGCACAGGGTATGCCAGACCGCCCAGAAAACTAAAGCACCTGCTTAGGCAGGCACAGGGACCAGGGTTTGATCCCCTGCCTGCTGTTCTGGCCCCACTCCCCAGGGATGTAATGAGCCTGTGACTGAGACAAGGTGTGGGGTTGCTCACCTGTAATCCCAGCACTTCGGAAGCTAAAAGCAGTAGGATCACTCTGAGTCCAATCTGTGCAGTGAGACCCTGTATACTCTGTACTAAGTACATTTAAAAGGATAGGCAGCACAAGGAAAAGAACTACAGGTTAATTGTACCCATCACAGTCACATAGATTTTAATATCCTCATCTCTGAGCACCACTCGGCTTACTTAGTTGCTTCACTCTGAGTTACATTTCGTGAGCTCATACGTTTCATCAGTGTCTACACTTTTGACTACAAACATAACTAGTCCTACAGGAGAAGGTACAAGTCAGTAACCCAATATATATACAGGAATGCTTTCCAGCTTCCTTTGGGATTGCAGTTCTGATCATTTACATCATTTTTCATGCACTTTTTTTCTTTTTTATTATTGCCATCTATCTATTTAAGGCGTACTTCAAGTTTTCTAAACCACAGAAGTGATTAGACTTCCCATTGTATTTTTAGCTAGAATAATTCCCTATCAACCCTGAAATTTTCATGCTAGTAACTGATAATTAAAATCACCTATAATCAATTAAAAATATGCTACTAATACAAACATGATGCACCAAATAGTTATAGTAGATAATCCAGAAATCATTTCAATAATAATATAAAAAGCATCCAGTAGCCAGAAAAATGGATAATTATGTCTCTATTCTAATATTAGAATAAGTATTCATTCATTTGGAAAAAAAATATAACTTGTTCTATATTCCATTACTTAAATTGAACACTGGCAACACAATTGCCTTTGCATAAGTAAAATCACAAACTTACGGATCAAAAAACAATGCTTAAGATATTTGGAAACTGACTGTAGGGACAACCTTTCTGACTATGTTATGCAAGTTAGAATAATGAAATAAAATGTAAATAAATTTACATCAAAATACTGCTGGCAAAATAAAATAAGTAATAAATGAAACAAAATGATGATCCAATAATATCTCACAGCATTACTGATAAAATGGAAAACTTTAAAAGCTTCCATATTCATGTTTGTTGGACTACATAATTATACTAATTACTTAATTTTAAATTCTGTATGACAATGAAAGCTTGCTGAATTGTCTTAGTTACTCTTCTCTCATTGCTGGGACAAATGCCCAACACCCAAAATGAAAGAAGGAAAGCTTTGACTCCATGCTAGGCTGGCTCCAAGACAGACTGGCACATGGCAGAGGGCAGCAGTTCATGGTGGCAGAACAGAGGCAACAGAGCCAACCAACCAACCAGGACAACAGAGAGGAACAGAGAGACAGTCTGTTTCGCTGTCTCTCTTCTAATACATTCAGACTATTGCCCCAGGCTTGGGAAGGTACTCACACCCATAATTCCAGCAGTACTAAGATTCATAATCTCAGCAATACTAAGACACATAATCCCAGTGGATCACAAGTTAGTCTCAAACTCTAGAAGTCCCCTCTGCATGACTGCATGAGGCTTTGGGGGAGCAACTAGACACAAACCATAACAAGTATATAATGAAAAGGAAAGATGACCATTCATATTTTTTAAATGATACAAATGCAGATAGAATACAGTATTGTTTTAGACATGATATGTGTGAAAGTGGGCCTGTGTACATATGTGTAGAGGACATTTACTGTATGTGTGAATTTCTCTTATAAGAAGGTATAAAACCTTCAGTTTTTGTTTTGTGTTAATACATCTCAGTCTTTACATTGGCATACTTCATGTGGCAGGCTCTATTCAGGATCGGAATGGGCAACTTAAAATGTCTTTACCATTTTATATTCTAAGAAAAGTATTAGAGTGTGTGGGCAACTTCAATTCAATACGGTTTACATTAGATAATGAAGAATGTAAACTCTGGAAACCATCTTAGTTCAGTTTATGATAGCTGATTTGAACGATAAAAATCATTTAAATCTAACCCTTATTTTCTATTTCTACTAAACACAAAAAAGGAAAATAATTGAGGGTTATTTACTAAGGAGCTTCTGTAATGAATCTTTCTTTATATTTTATTTTTCTTCCTTGCTACAGAGAAAAACTACAGGTGAGGAGCTAAGACAGGTGTCAGTGAAAATGCTTTCCATTAATTTACCTGCAGTCTTGTCAAGGAGCTGCCTCCCTAGTATGCAGCCCAAGGTTCTACCTGTTGGTTTAATCATGGTACCTAAAATGGACTGAGAATAAGCCTCAGTCATTTAAACCAGGCAGCACTCACCTCAACTGCTACTGCAAATGGCCTTTCATGCTACAGCTTGGCCTCATCTGCACAAATCCCTTTTAGCTTCCTGACTCTCAGAGATACATTTGCTTCTTAACATATCCTAAGAGATCAGGATATGGTTAGGGGAGACTTGGATATGGCATAGAAGCTGGTCACTTCCACAGTAGTGATGATAGCAGGAGCTTCTGTCTGGCTAGATTCAAATCACTTATGTCATTTAAAAGAAAGAAAAGTTGACTCCATGAAGAGTTTTAGTTCACAAATAGAGATTTCAGTAAAATAAAAGGATGATTCATGACAGATCTAGAACAACTGAGACCCACACATGTGATATAGGTATGGTCATTATAAAAGTAAAATGAAAAAGGTGAGAGAGAAAAGAATCATGTTTATCAAAGGTTCAATGTGTTTTAAGCAACTAGGATCTTCGTATGCATTTTAGGGTATTTCAGTTAGGTATAGAGTCTACTAAATTACAGGCAGCACTCACTACTGTGCAGAAAGAAGCCCACTCAAAATGTTTGAGAACAAAATTACAAGGCAGAAAGCCTGCTTATGGTACTTCATGACTGAAAACTAGATAAATACTTTTTAGCAAAAACAAGAAATTGTGGTCAGCTTTCTCTTCTCCATGTTTTATTCTGTGAAATAATGAAAGTGATTTTTCTTATTATGATGAAAGTCTTCATTTGTGCATATTAACTTCTTTCAAATAAAATGCATGACTTCTCTCTCATGGTAAGAAGTGACCTTTATTTTACTGTAATTTGGAAAACCTGTGAATACAAGCAAAATGTAAGTAGAGAAACCCTGTTGGGTGTGGATTTTACATGGACCTAAGATGTGTGGTGCTGCCCCACGCCACTCCTCCACGCTATGTAACTGGTGCTGCTGTGCGCCAACTCCATCCTCATCACATTTCATGTTATTAGAGTGGGTCTATTACAGTTGGCGGCTTACGTATCTTATGTATTAGAGGATAACACTTGCAATAAAAGTCACCACCAAGTCTTCTATAAATTAATTGTTTGAAAACATGCTAGGATCCCTAACTTGTGTTTCTTCAGAACTGAAAGTAAGTTTTCAAGTACAGATTAGAAAACAGTTATATTGAATTGGTAACAGATAGTTGGATCGGTAGGCTTTAACTTTTCATATATAAACATCATGTGAGCACTGTCATAATAACTATTCCAGAAATGATTTTAACATCTAGAATGTAATTTTTTTTTAAAAATGAACAGTGTGAATGACATTCATAATGGGAATAAATTCCACATATAGATATATAACCTAGATCATAACTTGTGACACACATACATGTTTATCATTATTGCTGGAGAATCAGATTAAATGTGCATTTATTTTTCTTTTCTTTCATTTAGCATGAGAAAACACATTAATTTACAGGCCACACTGGCTGTGTATACTGCAATATGAATAAATTTCTGGTTATACTATTAACTTTGGTCATTCTTTAAGTAATAGAGGAACAACACATTCTTGTCTAAGCATGTGATGCAAATTATTGGCATAAAGAAACTTTTTAGCATGTAGGTAGTGTAAAACATGTCATGATGACAATTCTCACATCCACTATTCATTTATCCTGACAATTGCCATGGTTCTACAGCCTTTCTACATGCAGTCACTGTATACGCATGCTGAAAATTGAGGCATACTCAAGATTTATATCATGAACACTTCCTCTTTGAAATGTGGCATGGACTCTGTAATTCCCCCTGTTTGTAAGATTACATACATGAGACACTCTAGCAAGGTGAGTTTATACATTCAGAATGTTTAAGTAGAAATGTGTTAATAAGGAAAAGTTTTTTCCTGTGCTGATTTTAGACTCAGTAACATGATCAGAGAGGAGAATTTACACCAGACATTTTCAGCAACATTCTGACACCCATAACACGCCTTCCTTCAAAAGCCAATAGCACATTGCTGTGCTCCAGTTGTACTGAGCATGACATACATCTCAAGTTTGAGAAGGTACTACAGTAAATTTTACATTGTAAAAGCAGAAAATATGACTATCATCTATGCAATCCACTATTCTGCATTGCCAGATTTGTCTTTGCACAGAAAAACTCCATAGTAATTGATCATGTAACAGAGTGAGGTTTTTTTTCAAAGAAAAGTCTACCATACTTTATCTATTAGGGAGACAATATAGAAATGCTATGAAAATACTAGCAGGAGGTTTTTCTTGTTTGCAACAGTATCCTGCATTTGTTAAAATGGGGCCTGACAAATTCTAGGTTGTCAGATGGATCAGATGTGTAGGAATGGAAGAGATGGGAAGTTAGTTTTCTTTGCAAATCCATATTTTATTTCTTTACTTTGAATTATGTTAAAAGTGTTGTTTTGTATTCGTATATAAATATAGGTTGCTTTTAAAAAGAAAGTAAAGCCACCAGCAATGAGCCAATCACAAAAGAAAGATAGGGTTTGTTGTTTGTTTGGGTTAAAACTCTAGCTCATTTTAATTGAAAACAATAGATTTTAATGGCTGTCTTCTGCCAAGACTGGTGGTTATTTGTATCATAATTAATAGGCTAACAGTTCTATAGAAATAGATAAAGATACTGATTAAGTCAACTTTGAAAAATTGACTGGACATTATTACTCTTTTGGTGACTATAGATTTTTTCTTATTTTGTTCCCAAATGTAAATTATTTTCATAACTACACTGATATATGAATTAATCAAAGCCAAAATTATCTTTATACTCACTTGTTAATGTAAAAAGGTAAGAAGTCCTCAATTTTAAAATCAGCATTTCTTTCTTCTACCATAATTACTTTTCTCATATTATAAAAAAATACTTAACTAATACCCAGAAAAAATTGACTAAAGATTATAAATGAGTTTTCACTATGCATAAATCTTTTGCAATTAGAAAAGGTAGCAAATATAGTCTGTAATGAACAAACTGCATTTAATTTGTATAAACACTGAATATTGAATATAGATGCCTATGTATGTGCACAAGAAAAAAATACTTTATATTCTTTCATGGAAAGAAAGTATGTATGCTGGATATAGGTTCAAAGGATAAAACACTTAAATCAGAAAAAGCACCTCTCTTTCTTTCTCTCTCTCTCCCTCTCCCTCTCTCTCTGTCTCTTTCTCTCTCTCTCTCTCACACACACACACATACATCAATGCACAAGCACAGAGTGCTTTAGTTAGTTGAATCAAAATATCTTTAATAAAAACATTTTAAATAGTGAAATGGTTATTGTTACACTATATTACTTGATATTATTCCGTGTAATGTAGCTGACTAGGAACCATTTCTATATGCGACCCCCAAAATCTAAATTTTGTACCTTTTAATTAAGTAAAAATTATGTTATTGGTCAGTTCCATATGATATAACAAAACTGATGTATGACAGTTTCCTAGAAGTAATACAGTTCTTCCTAATGGTTTTAACAGATTGACCATTAACACAACAGTAGTTGATAAAAGAGCCTATTTTAATACCTTAACAAATCACAATGTTTTATAACTTTAAATTGTTAGATTCATTTCTAATTTCTTTAACATTGATTAGCTTTCTGGTCTGTCCCAAATTTTTTACTTTAATTAAATCTACAGTGCAACCACATGGAAGGGGAAAGGCCAGTTTTATTTACATAACATAACAATAGCAATAACGAAGAGTGGATAACACTAAGCCAACATTAGTCTTAGAAACAAAATATTATTATGCTTGACCCCTTCAAGAGGAGGCATTTTTCTATTCAGCCAGCATAACATTCAATTTGGTAGGAAAATAACTGCTGAAACAGAATTCACAAAAGATCCAATGCAGTTTTGGAAATAAATCAGAACTTACAACATCAACATCATCAGTGTTAATTTTATTTTCAGAAACTGAGGAATTCTTCATGTTAGTGCACATATCAGTAGTTCCAAGAGTATGTTTTGAGATATTATGGAAATTAATCACATATTGAGCTCTTAGAACAGACCGTGAGGAAATTAAAAGACAATCATAGAAACCTGGAGTATCAGGAGGTGACAAGGGCAAGATCAAAGAAAGTAAAGTGGTAGCACAGGGAAGTTTTAAGCAGTTCCTTTTCCCAAGGCTATATTCAAACTGGAGGCCTGCCTCAGGCATAGTCACAGGAAGAGCTTGCCTGGAGCAGCTGGCCTGGAGGGAGACACACAGTCAGTTATTAACGAAACTTGGACTATCTCTTATTTAGTCTAAGAAATTCCTATAGTTCAGATCTACTAGCTCATTCTACATAATTGTGGAGTCCAACAAATGTACCAGCTATTTGATTTCATAGTTATGAAGTTTCTAAAAGGAGCCTCCACAGTAGTTGAGATGTAATTTGTAATGCCAGTTTAGTATTAATTACCGACCCAGTCTACGTTCTACCCACAGAAAAGTTGGGAATAATTTTCTAAAAACACTTATCATTGCCTCACAATGTTCACTTTAACCCAATAACTTCATGATTCACTTTTAGTCACACATGAACAAGTCATCTACTCCAAGTAACATTTGCCCTCTTTTGTGGGGAAGGTGGGATCCCTTTCTCCAGTATATCTCGGTTACTTTTTCTCCTTGCTGTGACGTAATACTCAGCACCCAAAATGAAGGAAGGAACGGTTTATTTAGCTTATAGTCAGTAACATTTTCAGTCCATATTTAGCTGGCTCCAAAGCAGACTGGTACATGACAGAGGGTAGCAGTTCCTGGCAGTGGAAGGCAGCAAAATGGCAAGAACAAATAGAAATAGCAGAGGTAATAATGGCTACAGAGAGCAAGTCTTTCTCATCCCTATGTGACCTTCAGGCTACCTGCCCCAGGCTGAGGGTAGCACTTACTTACATCATCCCAGCAGCACTCTCACCCTTAATCCCAGTGGGTCATGAGTTAATCACATACTCTGGAAGTTCGTCCTATGACTGCATGGGGCTTTTCAAGATGGGGGCCAACTAGACACAAACCATAACACAGGAAGACATATACTTGTGCTTCTGTCTATCCTATCTATCTGATTTTTGTGCTTAAGTCTTTTTTTTTTTTTTAATGCATTTAGTACAGGGCATACAGGCTCTATAGCAGCGGTACTCAACCTGTGGGTCGTTACACTGGCGGAGGTCAAACGACCAAAACACGGGGGTCACCTAAAGCCATAGGAAAATACATATTGAAACTGATGCTATGCCATAGTGAAATATTACTTATTGGAATTAGTAATAAATATTTCTCTACATATAATTAAATATTGTTTTGTGATTAATCATTATGTTTAAATTATGTTTGATTTGTAGCAATGAGAATACATAATGCACATCAGGTGTTTACATTCCGAATCATAACTGTAGCAAAATTACAGCTTTGAAGTAGCCACCAAAGTTATTTTTTGGTTTGGGGTCACTGCAACATGAGGAACTGTATTGTGGGGTCATACCATTAGAAAGGTTGAGAACCACTGCTCTATAGGGTCCCACTACACAGACTGGACTCTTAGAGACCCTCCTGTTTTTAGCCTACCAAACGCTGGGATTATAGGCACGCACCACCATGCCCAGTCTCAATCACTGTATCAATGTGCCCTGGGGATGGTCACGGCACAGCATTCCACGGACAGCCCCTCTGCTGCTGTGCTTTGCCTAAGCATGTGCTTTAGTCTGCTGAGCTATCAGGCCAGCCCTTGTCCTTAAGTATTATTGATATTTTGGACATGCTTAGAAATTCCAAATTTGAAAGTTTCCCTAAAATCTTGAGTCCATTTCTAAAACTCCTATAATTTGACTTTATTTTATAGGTTAATATACTTCAGCAGGAAAACCTATACCAAAACTCCACTAGTCTCACACCCACCCACACGTTACTTCGTTAAACTTATATGATTTTTTAATTAGCTTTTTAGCACAAGACCTGGCTATGCAGCTTAGACTAGTAGTGATTCTCCTGTTTCAGCCTCCTCAGCACTGGAATTATGCCCATGTGCTACTATGCCCAGTTTCAGACTGCATGGTGCACCCAAGTTTCCAGGGCAGGCAGGCCATGCAGTATTGGAGATCAAACTTGGGATCTTGCACTTGTCCAGCAGACACTTAGACTTCTGAGCTATCTCCCTGGCCCCAAACTTATCTAATCATATTCATGTAGTAGTAATGCCCATTCACTGTTTAAATCATTTCTGACACAGCTAAAGTTCTCCCTAACACTTAACATAGGTTTATGTCCTTCTCATGCTAGCTTCTAGGATACAATCAACTTTTCACTGAGTCTCTCACCTATTGGGATCTTTTTCTTTTTTTGCGCAGGATCTCACTATGCAACTCGTATTCATATTGATCCTCCTGTTTCATGTCTCCCAAGAGCTGTGATTACAGGATCTTTCTTTTCTGTACTCCCTAGTTCAGTGTTTTACTTTAGGGTCTTGTGTGCTTGAATTATCTCTTCAATAGAGACAGCTCTAAAATTCTTATCTTCTGGCACAATATCTCCTACTTACTCTCCTGTCCATTTCCCAAAGTTTGTTGAAGTTCTACTGCATCATTCATTCATAAAATAACTGCTCATGTTCCTAGCTACATGCTGTAACTAACAACAGAGTTATGAAGAGCAAAGACAAAACAATCAGACGTGATGTGATATTCATGCTGGGAGGCTGAGGCAAGAGGACCAAAGGTTCAGGTTCAAAATGTGTAGCATAGTGATTTAACCAGATTCTTTTGGAAAAAAGTAAGCAGAAGTGTCTAGAGTTGTAGCTCAGTACAAAGGCCCTGGGTTTGATCACCAGTCTTGCCAAAAAAAGGAAGAAAGAGGTGGAAAAGAAGATGGACCACACCACATTTCTTGATAGATTAGGTAGGAGACAGAGGATCAAGACTGACACCAAAATGCTTGACTCAATAACTGAAACAAAGAATTTACCATTAACCAATATAACATGGAAAAGTGAGAACAAGTGGTTTCATTTCAGTAGATGAGTTAGAAGAGAAATAAATGAAGAAAAACAGAGGAAGAAAAGGATTACAAGGTAGAAGAGGAAGAAGAGCAATAGGAAGAAAACAAAAATTAATTCACAGAGGGTTCACGCTGTGGAAGGAGATAGATAATAAATCTAATTTTAAAATAAAACACTTACTGGCATGAGAAATAAGTGCTGAAGGAAAACATCACAATGAAGAAGTCATATATGAAATATACGGAGTAGAAATAAAATTTTAAATAGATTGTTTAGTGTGAATTATAGGACCAAAGTTTTCAAAAGTTAAGAGATATTAACATTGTATTGTAATAGTCTAGGAGAAAGATAAATAAACACTCCACATCCAGGACATAAGTGACAGACTTCTCCATTCACCTAAATTTGGGTCATGCCCAGGGCCAACGCTCAACCCCATGCCGGGGCTTACTGCACTGTGGATGAGGTAAGGGAAACAAAGACTCCAAGTTAGGCTTAGAAAGATCCAAAAATTCCAGTCCAAGTCTCATGTGCTTGACATCTTTTTGTATGATCGATAATAACCTTTCTTACCCTGGAGCTCATTGAAAGCTCAGGCATATGAACTTTGCATCTTATACATACAATTATCACAGAATGACTTACAGGGAAGGACAGGTGAGATACAGGATTGTACGAAAGAACTTAGACACAGAAGATGTGAATCAGCATGCTGTCAATCAAGCTGCCATTTAGGCTCAGGAACACCAGATGGGTTGCATTTTAAAGCAGATACATTTAAACCATTTTAACTCCAGTGCTTTGGGAACTGGGTACTGGTGTTGTTTGACTTTCATTAGCATGGCCTATTGCTTTAATAAAATTTGCTGCTGTCTTCTTGCCATCAGATGCTATATCCAACTCACATTTGTCAAGAACTTGGGATGCTGTCCCTGGGCATTATAATGCACAGTAAAAAAAATAATAATGATGATATCAAGAGTAAGAATTGGGGAAGATAAATGCACAGAATTAACTTCTGGACACATTTTCCCAGATTTTATTTACTCTTTAGGGTTTTTTTTTTTTCTGAGAAATTATACAATTTTATTAAACAGTTCAAAGGTAATTTTATAAGCTTGACATTGCATTTTGCAGGACTGTCCGCTCTTATGTTGTCTGCATACTCATTAACGCTAACATCAATAACACAAATAAATATTTACTCTAAACCCAGGACAGTAAAAATGATGGAATTTTGAGTCTTACCCTTTTATTTATAGCATATTTCTCTTTATTTTCTTTGTCACGTACTCTTTGTTATATTTCAGTTGAGGTACATTGACATTGTGCATATTTCTGAGATATCTTTGTTTTTATGTGAAGTTGACATTGTTTCATAGTGGTAAAATAAGATGCTTGCATACAAGAGTATGATTTATTTCACTTAAAAGCCTGGTCTCCAGTGGCAGCCATTTACCTATGAAAGCCTCAAGTTTATCTTTTTTATAGCTGAGTAACACTCCATTAAATAAAAATACTGTATCTTTTCTCATTGCTCTAATCAGTCATTTCCTGTGTAGCTATTTTATTGTTTCAGTGTACTGATTATTAAGATACTATTATCTATTGTCAATTGTTACTTTACATTTTATGCATGCTCTGTAACTTGAGTTTTTGGAGGGGTTTTTTGGGGGGGAGTTTTGTTCTTTCTTTTTTTAGTTGCTGATTTGCAATATATCTCATTCTAATAAGCAGTATTAGGGGGTCAAAAATAAGCGAAAACACTGTATCTTTTTAAATCTATTCCTCAGATGATGGACATTTGGGATGTTTCCAAGATTTAGCTGTGACAAATTGTGTTGCAAAGTTTGCCTTTGATCACAGATATGACTTTGAACTTGGATTTAGGTGAAAGATAAAAGAATTAAGGTTTTTGACACTATTGGAGTTAGAATGAAAGTATTTTTCATTGTGAAAGGACATAAACCTTAGGAGGTAGGGACAGAACGGTCTGATTTTGATATAGTTTGCATATGTTCACCAAGGGATTGTGTCTTAGACGCTTAGATCCCAGCAGGGCAGTTCTGTGAGGTAGTGGCAACTCTAAGGTAGGACTCAGACAAGTAATGTTAGTGTCACCTCTGGAGGGGATTACTGTTAATCTTCCATGCGTTAGAGCTCATGATAGTGAGCTTCTGTAAAAGACCCGAGCCCCAAAACCTTTAGCTCTCTGCATCATTTCCTGCATCACTCGCCCACTTGCACTTCCATCATGTTATGATGCAGTCATCACATTCTTGAGTCTCTAAAATTCTGAGCTAAAAATAATAAAATTGTTATTTTTTATAAAATAACCAGTCTTATTTTGTTGTTGTAGAAACATCAAAAAGATGGCGCCTGTGGCCTTGAGCAAAGCAATTGTAATGTAATGGAGACTAACAGGTGTTTAATTAGTACAAAGGGTAAGAAACTGTTTCAGACATTCTGATGAAGAATGCCATGAAGAAATTTTGCAAAACAAGGTAGCTCCAGAGCAAAGTGACATGAAGAAAGGAATTTTCAGGTAATGTTATACACAATTGCATAGAAACGGTATGGGTGAGTAGAAATGGAAATATTCATGATGCCATTGAGAGTATGGAGGATTGCTGGAATAGGCAAGAACAGATGACACCTTGGTGCACACACAGAAGCCTAAGTAGAATCATGCACAGGTGTGGTAAGGGGAGAGAAGACAGAGCATAAGAACACACATAGTAGTAGTAGAGCAATGGGAAAATATGAAATTTCTCATTAGAATACTTTTCAGTGAAATACAAGACTAAATCATACACTGAGATTAATAATGAAAGAGAAGGTTCTGCACATGTAAGGAGATAAGAGAAATCATGTGAAATATCTAGAAGATAGGAAGAGAAAGTGGACTGATCGAACATTGTGCGACTGTATTAGGGAAGCAAATCAAAGCTATTAAAAATTAATCCAGTATGAGAACACATTATGGTAAGATGTTTTTTTAATCTTCCTCACTGTATAACTGCATAGATAGACACAAAAAAGGACATTTTGTTCAACCATCAGTAATTTCATCAGAAAAGTATGCTGAATAAAGGGAGAAGCATGCAAGTTCATGAAGCATGGGAGGGAAGCAAGGGAATGACTGTAATGTTTGTACATAGACTTTAAGGTAGATAAAGAGGAAAGAAAAGCTATTAAGAGAGGAGGCGTAGTGTGACACTAGTTGTAAGAGGGGGCTAAATATTATTGGACTTAAATTAATAAAATATCATCCAAAGATAGGACAGAAAGATGGTTGCTTAAAATTGAAATTATGATGTTGTTACTATTACAAAGAAATATGCCAGGGAAATAAGGATAAAAGTAGCCTTGAGGCCAGAAGGAGAAAAGAAGCATAGAGGAAAAGAGGTCAAGGGCCTAGGGAGTTAGCATATAAGCAAATAAGTGCTATGGATATTAAGATTACTAAGAATAATTTAAAAGTATTATTAGAAGGATAAAGTGTGACTTAGGATTCAAAACCTAAAATATAAAAAAGTGATTAAGATAAATATTCTGAACAGTGTTAAAAATTGAAAAATATTGGCAGAGATAAGAAAGGAAAATAAATCAGAGATTTTGTGATTAAAAGGAAGGGCACCAACTCCTTTGTAAATGTAGTCAGCTGTTCAGTAGTATTCTCCAGGTATGTTGACTACAACAGGCAAAATGTGATTTATATGCATTATCTTACTTTTGCTGTATTAACTAAAATGATACAAAATATCATCTACATTGTACAGTTAAGCAAAATTAAATAATTTTCCTCAATGAATTCATCTACTACTTATTTTCTCTTATAGTAGATCTGAACTGATTAAACAACCAACTTTACTTGTAGATAATTTGATACAAATTATGAAATTCAAAGAGCAGGTAGAAATAAAGATTGAAGTAAAAAGGACACATTAATATAGCAACATATATATCACGAAAGAAAAAAAAGGAAAGATGAAGGAACATAAAATACTTGAAAATAATAGGCAAAAATTTTCTAAATTTAATCAAGTTTTAATTTATACACCTAAGATGCTCAATGATGTATAATCAGAAAAAAAGGAAAAGAATAAAAGGAGTATAAAAAGAAACATATCTAGTAATCTCAAGAGCTAATCTGAAAACCACGATAGGCAATATAATGGCCTATACTGAATTCCTATCATTTTGTTTAGTGAAACTTTTGTGTCTTTTCCAATACTTTTCATTGTCTTTCATTCTCTTTAAAAAATAAAAGAAAGAAAAATGATAGTTAAAAAAACTTTTGTGAAATAACTGTCTCTGAAAAGAGCAAGGAGAAAAAAATTATGATTTTAAAAAACAAAAAATTTCAACATACCAGGATTAAAAGATGTATTAGGCAGTTTGTCCACTGCTGGGATCAAATGTTTAACGTCTATAATTTAAAAGTGGAATGTCGAGGGCTAGTGAAATAGCTCAGAAGACTAAGCAGCTGTGTAGGCAAAGATAGGGACTGGGGTTCAGTCCAAGGAATCACATGCCACACTGGCACCATGCCTGGGAAATCTTAGCCAATCGTGGAGACTGGGCATGGTGGTGCATGCCTGTAGTCCCAGCACGTGGTGGGGGGGATCTGAAAACAAGAGGATCACTGTGAGTCCACTTTGTGCAGTGAGACCCTGTACCAAATATATATATATATATATATATATATATATATATATATATATATATATATATATATATATATATATATATATATATAAATATATATATATATATATTGCTTCTAACAAGCACAGTGACCATTGAATTTAACTATTACAGAAAGAAACTTCATCCTCATGATAAAAGGCATATATGAAAGACTGAAGTTCTACTTGGTGTTGGAAAACTGAATGCTTCCTCTTATGGCCTGCAATAAGAGCAATATGTCCGCTGATCACATTCTTCAACACTACTGAAGCTTGCAGCCAGCTTTACTAGGAAAGAGAATAAAATAAATGTCCTCCAGATTAGAATGGAAAAAGTAGTAATAACCTTTCTCGGGTGACTTGATATTCTATATGGAATACATGAAATAGAATTCTTGGGGAAGAATTAACAAGAACAAAATTTATATTCTCAAAGTCATCAATACAGCAAAAAAATTGAGGATCAGTATATATTCAAAGATAGAATACAGATACAAATGACGAATATTGGTGAGATGGCAATGTTCTACAAATGTACTAAAGATTTAGTGCAAATTCCTGAAGACCACAGCAAAGATCTTTCAGAAAGTGATATCTGCTTTCATATCTGATAAAACTCAAGTACTTAAAACACAAAAAAATAATCTTAAGATGAAAGAACAAAGTGGAAAACACATTTGCTAACTTTGCCACCTACTGCAATGCTATTTCTTTCATGGTGTAGTCCTGGGATACAGATAAGCATAAAGATCAATAGAATGCAAACTTAAGCTTAGAAATCAGTTTTTGTATCAATGGCTAGTTGATTTTGAACTAATTCATCAAATAATTCATTTTTTAAAGTATCCTATTTTATGATATTTGGACATCGTTTTATCACGACATTTATGTGTAAAATAATGAACGTGGACCATATCTTCATATTATACACAAGCTTTAACTCAAAATATAGTGTAAGCCTCAATTAAAACCTAAAACTGCACATGTCTTCATGTCTTAAATGATTATATGGGCATAACTTTTGTGAGCTTGAGTTAAGGCCATCTTTGATGACATCAAGAGCCACAGCAAGAAAAAAAAAAAATAGACAAACCCAACGCATTGTTTAGGGTTCTCCAGATAAAGATGATAAATAGATGTTTAGATATAAAATTATAACAGAGACTTATTGGATAAGCTTATAAGATCAGAGGTGGCATGGTTCACAATGGCTATCTGTGTATTGGAGAGTCAAAAGATTGAGCAGTAGTTCCTTGGTCTGTGCAGTTGTAACTTACAGAACAAGAGGGAATGAGGATCCAATGCCAGTCTGAGAATAAAGGCCTAGAAACTCCCCGGACAGTCGTTGGTTTGTTTTCAGTGAAACCTGAAGAAACCAGAGGCTGATAACCACATGTGTTGGTAGTTGTAAAAGATGCCTCTTCTAAAGCAGAACTTTTCAAATGTAGACTAACTTCTCCTTCCTTGATATTCCATTTGCTGAAAGCATATAGGATGGTGCCATCTGTAACTTGGGTGGGTGTCCTCACTCAATTGGCTGGCCTGAATGCTAATAATCTCTGGTAATACCCCTTACATACAGCCATAAGTATGATTTACTGTTCTTCTAGGCTTTACTTGGGCCAATAAAAAGGATTAAAGCATTGACTGTGTTTCAAGATAAACACTAAAAACATTATGCCTAAGTGGAGAAATTCAGCCACAAAATAACAACTACTGTATGATTTCATTTATGTGAATTCCCCATAATACACAAAGTTACAAAGACAGAGAACTGATCAGTGATTACTCACAGGAAATTAATGCTAAGAGGTACAGAAATTACTTATGAGTTATGAAAATGTTTTAGAATTGATTGTGGTTATAGTCATAGAACTGTACAAATATAACAAAATGAATGATATGTAAATAGGATAAACACATAGATTGGAAATTCTCTCTGTCTCTCTTTCTCACTCTCACATAAAGCCATGTATATCACATTTTATTTCTCTCTTAGTCCATGTTTACAGGGTACATGTCATTCCTTGTGGGAAGTTGGTACATGTACATTATATATCTCAATTGATTTTTAATACTCTTTTCCTTTTCCCTTCCCTCCCTTTTTTATCCCCTTTTATTTGGAAAACATAACAAATGTAAGAAAATCTATGTGGAATTTAAATTTGTGTATTTCTTTTCTGTGTATGTCTAGTGCTAGCATACATTTAAGTGACATCTCATACTTCGTACTGAGTCTTATTTTACATGGACTAATACAAGTGATCTACTACTGAAACTATTTTCAGTTTTGATGAGCCAGCTGCTGCAATATTAATTTTATTAAAATGGCATTTTCATTAAATCACTGTTGTTCAATTTCAGTTTTCCTAATCTTTTAAATTGATCCATCAAGGTCCATAATCAACTGACCCATATTATGCGATTTTTAGACAGAATAATAGTATTCAAAGAGCCCTGTGTCCTAATTCCCAAAACCTTTAAACATGTTAAAGTAACACAGCAGAAGAGACAGCAGATGTAATTAAATGAAAGTTTTTGAGATGAGCAGATTACTCAGGATTATCCATTGGGTCCAATGAAATCACAATGGTGATTACATTTTTTTTCTTTCTCTATAAAAGAAGTGAAAGAGTTAGGAAAGGATGTGTAAAAGGAAACACAGAGCAGTGACAGGGCCACAATCTAAGAAGCATGACCAACCTCTATATTCAGGAAGAGGCAATGAAATAGACTCTTCAGTGACATGGAATGTAGTCTTCATTACTGATATTTCATTACCAATGTCCTCAATTCTCATTGCTCAAGTCCTTTACAAAAAAATGATATGATGTTTTTATATAAATTGCAAGAAACCTGATGCACTTTATTGTTTTTAAAAAGCTAGCACATGTTTGAAAGACATACTGACAACATTTATCATGAGGAATTGTTACATGCATAAAATATATCTTAGTTTTTATTTTATCCATTATTGTTCCTCTCCCTCCTTACTACACCTAGTATGTACTTTAAATGATACTGAGATTACTCTAGTACCAAAAACAATGCAAAAGCTATGAAAATTGTTGACAATACATTCAGGAAAAATGGCAAGCTAAGTCTGTGTACATTTAGTACAGACACAATTATATATTTGTAACTTCTTTTTAATCTGAAATTGATTAAATCAATGAATAAAGAAGTCATAGTTGCATATATTCTATCATATAGAATACTGTGTTTTCATCCCACCATCTATTTTTTCTTTTTACTTAGCCTTAGAAATAATTTTCATCAATAGAAAATATATTTAACCATCATCAAAATTTAAGTGTGTTAAAAAAAAATAAAACAAGGTGCACTGCACAGCTATAATCATAACTATTTAGAAAAACAAACTAAATCCAGGGATACAAAGACAACTTGGAAAACCTTTTATGAGCAAATGAATGAACAAATGAATGAATGTGAAATTATATTTATTTATAATTTGATGTTTCAATTTGTCAGATGTATGAATATAACTTTTTCACTTACCATCAGCTAAAACTAATCCAGTAGTATATATCTTCATAGGCCCTTGGTGCTAGCCATTGAAGGGAATGAATTTTTCCTAGCATTTTCCTTCTTCATAATCCTTTTTCACTTATTGGATCTGTATTAACTTGCCCAACAAATATAATCCCTCAAAAATGCTCAAAGTAGGAGCAGAAATATTTTTAGGGAAATGAAAACTTTAATCATCTTTTCCACTTCCACTTTCCACCTTGGCTGTGTTTTGTTCCCATTACTTCATTATAATTCACCATCACATTAGTCATTAGTAGCTTAGAACAATATCCTTTCATTACTATGTAAATTCCCAAACTAAAAACCTGGCATGGGCCTGGGGAGACAGTGCAGCAGCCAAGCACCTATCTGGCAAGCACAAAGGGCCTGAGTTCGACCCCCAGTACCACATGTTATGCCGCTGTACCACCATGCTATGCCATGATGGCACATGCCTATTATCTCAGCACTACAGAGGCTGAGACAAAAGGACTACCATGAGTCCGCACTGTGTAGCAACACCTGGTACCCAGTAAGTAAATAAATAAATAAATAGCCCAGTATGATTCAACCACATTGTTTGTATGTGTGAACAGGGTCTCATTATGTAGTCCAGGTCAACCTTGAACTCACTAGGTAGCCCAGAGTGGCCTTGAACTTGAACTTGTGATTCTCCTGCTGTAGGCTCTTGCGTGCTGGGATTAGAAGCATGTGCCACCACACCTAACCATGGGGCTATATTTGCCATTTAAAATGACTGGGGCTGACATTAGTTGAGTCTAAGTTTTTAGCATGAGGTGACAAAATTCCAATTCCAAAATGATAGGTTTTGTGTGTGTGTGTGTGTGTGTGTGTGTGTGTGTGTGCTTCACTATTAACATTTTCTAAGAAACAACTACAACAGGATTAAAATTCTAATATCATCATATATCATCCTTAAAGTGTTCATATTTTCTCAAATATGTCATATTTTAACATTAATTCTTGTCAATTCTTGTCAATTCACAGTTCATATAGTGCAACACTTGGCATGCACCTTCAGTCTTTCTTTACTTTTGAATCTGTTTCATCCCTTATTTTCTTTCTCAAGAAGAAACTAATTTGCCTGCATAATTTCCCAAAATCTTAGTTTTGCTCATTTTATCTCTGTGGTGTTTTTAAAATACGTTTTCTTCATTTCTCATAAATCAAATTTAGGCTTAACTCCTTTTTTATCTTCTTTCTTGTTCTCTTGCTACTTTCTCTCCTTTCTTTCTCTATATATTCCTCCTTTTCTCTTTTCTCCCCTCTTCATCCATTTTATTTCTTTCTTTTGCTTTCCTTCTTTCCTTCCTTCCTTCCTTCCTTCCTTCCTTCCTTCCTAGATAGCACTTTGAAGTATACCTTTATGAAGTCGTGCACATGCACTTGCCCCTCTATGGTGATAAGTCCCATTGGATATAATTTTCTGAATCTACTGTTTCATTAAATGTTCTTTCATTAACAGATATTTTAAACATGATACCTTCATTTATTATCTACAGCATCCCATAACTTTTAAATTTAGTCTATTTTCTGAATATTATTTCCTCCCCCTAAAAGTTTTCCTGTTATCTCTTATTGTTGGTATATCTTTGCCATACATGATATTTACATTCATCTAGGGGAATGGGCACATATACATATAATATCTTTTGATCATTATAAAATTTTGATTGTAATATCTTGATCATTCTATATGTAATATCTTAATTAATGAAG
>PVJA010023365.1:0-33203 GCA_004027025.1 Myocastor coypus | reverse complement strand
TGAGTAGTATTCCATTGTATAAAAATACCACATTTTCTTTAACCATTCTTCAAATGATGGACATTTTGGTTGTTTCCAAGATTTGGCTATTACAAATTGGGCTGCTATAAACATAGGTGCACAGATATCACTATGGTATGAAGTTTTCAGTTCTTCTGGGAAAATTCCCAGTAGGGGGATAGCTGGATTGAACGGAACTAAAAATAATTATTTCAAATTTCGTTGCTCTGTTTTTTTTCTTTCTTTTGTATCTTCATTTTGTACTACAGAGAATTTTTAACATTGTCTGAGGCTGCATGCAGAAAAATCGGACTTTTGTCCTGTCTTGGAAAGCTGCCTTGGGGTGAACTGGCCTCGCAGGTGCCTATAGAAGATCCTGGAGTTCTCAGCCTAATGGAGAAGAGTCACAGCGTACAATCCCAGGCTTTGCTGTGTTAGCAGTTCCTTCTCTGTCCAGTGATCTCAGTGGGAAACTCCAAATGATACACGGAGAAAAAACTGATTCTGGGTGGGTGACCTCCAAAATGATATAGGGGAAAAATGATCCCCAGCCTGAGACGTACCTGGGGCGAGTCCATGTTCTCTAAAACCAAAGAATGAATTTTAGGAACAAATGTAGATTATGAGTAGAATAGATCTATTGGGGGAAAGAAAGCTCCTGTTCCAGAGGGGGACAGCAGGGGGCCCTGAGCCGGTTGTTCCCCCTCATTGCTCTGTTGATTTATACACCAACTCATTTGCACTTACCAGCGCCTCTCCATGCCGGAAGCGTCTCTTTGCCCTGCCTGTGGATTGACCATGATCCTGCAAGACCTGACTCGAAACATAGTCAGAAGCTTCAAAGCTTTGTGAGGCACGGATGCACCTATCTCGTCTCTCAGGGCCCACACCCGGCGCTGGGCCCACCTGTCGTAGCAGATATGTGAGACCATCTCCTAAAGGGCTGAAACACTTGGAAATCTCAGCATTTTGTGGAGCTCTGTGAAGGGCCATTAAAGTTTAAAACCAATGGACATTTGGTGAATTATAATTTTGATGAAACAGTTGTTCACCAGGAGACAAAATGATCTTCCCAGCACACGAGGGAGGATGTCGGAGCTGGGTAGCTCGGTATAGATTTGTGCCTGGGAGGCAGCGCAGGCCTCTTGTCACCAGTAGGGAAAAGCCAGGGTTCGTGGAAACTGGCCAGAGAGCCAGGGCCGCACCGCCGCTTGGGGGGGGGGAGATTGTGGTGGTGCTGCGCGGTTACCCTGCCCGCAGGATCCGTCTAGGGTTCCCTGAAGGGGTGAGCCGCTGTGCACTCCAGAGCGCCTGAGAGCTCTTGGCTGCTTTCCCAATGAGCGGAAAGCACCCATGGCCGCGAGGTGAACGTTCTGTGTTATTTTTTCAAGTAACATTTTTATAAAATTTATTTTTTTGGTCTTTTCTTTCTTTCTTTCTTTTTTTTTTTTTGTCGTTTTGAGACAGGGTCTCGCTATGCAGTTCAGGCTGGCCTTGAGCTCACTTTGGTAGCCCAGGCTGGTCTTGAACTCGCACCAATCCTCCTGCCTCAGTGACATTACAGGTGTGTGCCACCACGCCTGGTTTATACAATTTAAAAACCTATATTTACATCATAAGGATCCACCAGAATTAAGTAAAAGTAATGAAAACATGCTGCTGTTGAGACCTCAGGTATCTCCAAAGTTCCACGCTGGGAAGGCATGGCCCAGCTCTCCAGAGCTGGGGCACAGGTGGAAGTCCTGTGCTGGCCTCTTCCATTTCAAATCTGAAGTATGAAAGGCAGTGAGAGAACCAAGGGAGTCGCCATCCTGCTGCCCTGGGGGTCCCCAGGTCCCTCACCAGCCGGTCTCCTTCTCTGCGGAGTTCAGAATCTTCCTGTTTGTTTTATATAGAACGTCCAGGGCCTTTGGTTGTACCAGGCAGGGAGAACAGAGGCACGCATACCTACGCTCTATCTCTTGGAATGAGAAGTCGTCTCCCCACGTATTTTGAAGTTGGTGACATTTTTTAAAACCCAAAATTTAAATACACAGAAGTTTGTGGTCAATATTGGAATCTGGAACCAAACCACTCCTTATTTAAAAAACATACCCCACATTTTTTTAAAAGAAATTTTTATTTTATTTTATTTTTTTGTTTCAGAACCTTTGTTTGTTTATTCACTCATTTTTATGGTCGGCTCAGCCCGCCCTGAGGGCAGGGCTGGCGCAGCATGCGGTGCCGGGGATCGAACCGTGGTCCCTGCAGCCGCCCAAGCTTCCCCAAGCAGGTGCTGAGCCATCCTGCTGGGCCCCATACCCCAAATTTTATGCACTCCATTATCTGTTTCATAAATACACATTTCCTTTCGTGTTGTTCTTCTTTTCTAAATTTCGCGTGCAGCTGGTCTACCAGAATTGTATTCTAAACTTATACTTGCAAAAATGGTTTTGGCCAACCCTTGTGTTAATGCTTCCACTGCTGGGATAAAGTACCAGACACACACAGCTTAAGGGAGGAGAATTTATTTTGGCTCATGGTTTCAGCCCAGGGTCTGCTGGCTCCAGGATAGAAACGTTGCAGGGCAGGAAACCAGCGGAGGAGGACACTTGCTCAACCCGTCACAGCCAGCAGGGGGCGTCGGGGACAAGGATACACCTTCAGGTCTGACCCACCCGCTCCAGCCACGCCCCACCTCCAGAACCTTAGGCTGTGACATCATCGGTGGAGTTAATCCACGAAGATCACCGAGTTACATGCCCAGCACTTATTTATCTTTATTACAGCATCTCTTTCAGTTGTTAAACGCCCAGGCTGGGCACAAAGTGAGATCCTCCTGCCGCAGGCTCCGGAGATTACAGGTGTGCAGATCCCGCCTGGCTTGGGGCGCATCTGGGATCCGAACGCTAGCAACCACCGTATCATACGTCTCTGCAACAGCACAGTACTGGCTTAAGATTTCTGTGACCCGAAGGTTCTAAGAGCGGAAATGCTTTCTTTCTTTGACTTTCTTATTGCATTCACAGAGAATGTACAACAGGTCAAGACAGTATAAATGTCATTACAAATTTTGCTAAATAATGTCTATAAAAAATAAAAACAGGAGAAAAAATAAAAATAAGGGCTAGGGATATAGCTCAGCACCCGCCTGGCAAGCATAAGGCTGTGAGTTTAATTCTTGGTAGCAAAACTAATTAATTAAAGTTTTTTTTTTTTTGGCGGGCAGGTGGAAGGGTCTACAGGGTGTTCAGAGTCTCACTACTAGACTGGACCTGCAGTGATCCGCCTGTTTACAGCCTCCCAAGAGCTGGGATGACAGGTACACGCCACCACGCCCAGTCTCAATGGCTGTCTCCGTGCGTGGCAGGGGGCGGGGTCAGCACGGCAGGGCCCGAGACCCCTGTGCCTGCTTGCAGGCGCTTTAATCCGCTGAGCTATTTGGCCAGTGAGATATTTAAAAAAGTCAAAATATATCAACAGTGGAGGTATGTCGGGGTTTCTCCAGTGAATTCCATGTCTGTGGATGACTAGCACTTTTACAATTCGTGTAATTTTATTTATAGATTTTTAAAAGCAACTTTGTTCCGCATATTTAGCATATGCGACATGATGATATGGGAGGTAGAGAGGCGGTAAATGGCTGTGATAGCGAAGCGAGCGGACACATCCACCGCCTCACGGAGCTCCGCCTCTGAAATCGCAGTGGGGGCAGCCGCGGCGCGCTCAGGTAACTCGCGATTTTACTCGGAATTGTCCGTTTGTTGACATGGGGACATCTTGTGCATACAGATAAACAGGAGGGAATCGAGCTTTATTATAATTGTTTTGCTCATATGACTCAAGTTGTCTGCAGAATTATATTTCCTAAACCACAGCGAATGACGATAAAGTTATTTTAAGCAGTGGGCTGGCCGACAACTTGAGGTTCTTTTTGTCAGAAGCAGAGAATCGTCAGTTTGTGGGAAGCAGACCTGAGCGGAAACCTGTGTGTTTACAGTCCAGTTACATGATCGCAGGAGAGGGCCGCAGCAAGTGATTAGATAGCGAGAGTTTGAGAAAATGCTGGAGAGCATTTCTCTTCAGAAGTTCAAAATTTTCTTATTTATTTATTTGTTTTTTTCTGACGGGGTCTCACCCTGTGGTAAGCCTGTCCTCCTGCTCACCACGCAGGCGGGTCTGGCCGCCAGCTCGCCACCAGCCTCCCGCTTCGGCCTCCTGAGCCCGCCGCCTTGCTCAGATTCGCCCTGCTCCGATTCGCCCTGCTTTTAGGAACCTGACAGAGGAAATGAAATCTGAAAGGTGCAGTAGATACTGTGAGAGGGAAGGAATCCGCTCAGAGGAAAGGCGAGACTGGGACGAGGAGAAGGACGACACAGGGAGAGAAGGAAGGGAAAAGATGGACTTATGCCGGAAGGTGTGTCAAGCCCACACCTTGTGCTCTGTATTACTATTGTGAGGACAATGTACAGTGTGTCAACTGTTAAAAAAATAATGTTTATTGAAAGTGTTAATGTTTAATTGTTTGACTAATCTTATATACCTATATCTATTAATCTAAACTGATCCAAGGATGAAAATATGTAATATAACCATTGTTAAATTAAAAAAATAAATAAAGTGAATGAAAAAAAAAAGAAATTAAGACAAAATAAAGTCAAATAATTGAAAAAAGGAGATAAAACACATTAAGCAGGAATTGCTCCTTTCTATAGACCAGTACAGTTGTTCAAACTATCCAAAGACACTTTGTATCATTGAAGCTTCAATATTTTATGTACATGTACAATGCTTACATACAAAGTCAACATCTGAATATGTATATTTACAAAATAAATCCAAATTAGAACTCTCAAAAAAAAAAAAGAGATATATTTATGCCTATGCTCGGACAGCGGTGCTGCTGGTTTCTGTGGGTCTAGTGAAAGGAGCAGTTTTGCTTACATTTTTTCTTGTCCTTTTTAATATCTTATAACTTTTTAATATTCATTTATTTATTTATTTAGCCAATTTTGGATGCTTGTATCTGGTAACCTGAGCAACTAACTTAAAGACATGCGCCAGCCCTGCCCTTAGGGCAGGCTGAGCCGGCCATAAAAATAAATAAACAAACAAATGAAAGTTCTGAAACAAGAAAAAAAATTAAACAAAATTTAAGAAAAAGAAGGGGTACAGGCAAGATAGCTCAGTCTGCTTAGGCAAGCACAGGGACGGAGGCTCAATTTCCAGCACCACATACCCATGCCTGCCCTACCCTCAGGCCAGCTGAGCTGGCCACCAAGACTCGGCCTGGTGGCGTGCACCTGCAACCCCAGCGCTGGGGAGTCTGAAAATAGGAGGGTCACCATGAGTCCAAGCTGCGCAGTGAGACCCTGTACAAAATGAATGATTGAACAAATAAATAAATAAATAAACAAATAAATAAATAAATGTTAAAAGAATGGTGATTCTTATAGAACTATCTCACTTAATAGCTTCATTATATTCTTACATTCCTTTAAAAAAAGCGCAAAGGTCTTTTATCTTGACAGATCTAAAGTTTCTGATAACTGCTCCTTCATGTAAAAGTGTTTCATCCCTTTAGTTACTGAGATAGCAAAAAGTCTAATGATTGGTCACATTCATGTACCTGTCTACTTATTTTTTTGTGTGTCTACTTATTTTAACAAAGTGATCAGTTTCTTCTGGTGTGTGTGTGTGTGTGTGTGTGTGTGTGTGTGTGTGTGTGTTTACTGTGTTCCTTAGTTGTATATTCCAAATTTAGGGTACCAAAATGGTCAGTCCAGTTGCCCTTTCACAGGTCTACATCTTACTAGGTGGTCATTACTCACTTGCTCACTAGGTGGCGACAAAGACCTGATCTTTCACTGAGGCCGAAGCCATACCAATTAGGGGTATGGGCGTCTTTTACAAATTTTAAAGTGCTTTTATATTATGAAAAGGGCGATCTTGTATAACAAACCCACAATATGGAAAAATCAGGTGAAATAACAGATTACCTTTTCCATATGAATTTTTTTTCAGATAAAATATATCTTAGTGATAGTATGTGAAACAAGAAACAGGATTGGGTGAAGCTGTTGAAGACGGCTTAATCATGCTGAGTTATTGTAGCTGCTACTGAAGATAGCGAGATGGCGATTTCCTGTTGAGGCCGTCGAGCGCCATTTTATTTTCTTCCTGCCTTATCTATCTGCAACTCTCAACTTTAGCCTGTGCTTGTGGATACTGAAGCCAAGTGTTCTTTGAATGGCCTCTTTCTTCCCAGTGGAACTTGTTTTTATTTTTATTTTATTTGTCTTTTTGAGACAGGGTCTCGCTATGTAGTTCAGGCTGGCCTTGAGCTCACTTTTGTAGCCCAGGCTGGTCTCGAACTCGCATTGATCCTCCTGTCTCAGCCTCCCGAGTGCTGGGATTACAGGCGAGCACCACCATGCCCGGCTATGGAACTAGATTTTAGGAAGATATATCCTTATCCTTAGTAAGGATGACAACGTTTAAATATTTCAGAGAAATTAGAGAAGGCTACGATGTGATTAATTGGGATCCGGACAAATGGTTTAAGGAGATGTTCAGCTTAGCCAGATCTCAACTATTCTTTTAAAGGGCACTGAGTAAAGCTTTGCTTTTTCTACCCTGCATACACTCACAAGCACACGGATATTTTTGGAGGCAGCATCACTGTTAAAACATGAGATGGCTCTGCAGAAAGTCCACTGCACAGTGACTTGCTGCGAATGTTACGCGAAGTGACTTTTAGGAGTTGCTTCATGTTTTCGTGGCACTGTAGCGATCCTTAGTCATCTGGTAATCTTTCCACTTACAAATCCAGAACCATGATAATACTAGCAAATCTTTTCAATTTTAAAATCATTTAATAAATTCAGTTACACAGGGGGCCTGGCAGGATGGCTCAGTGGTCTAAAGCGCCTGCTTAGGAAAGCTTGGGTGGCTGCAGGTACCGTGGTTTGATCCCCGGCACCACATGCTATGCCAGCCTTGCCCTCAGGGCAGGCTGAGCTGGCCATAAAAATAAATAAACAAACAAATGAAAGTTCTGAAACAAGAAAAAAAATTCAGTTACACAAATAAAGACTTTTTCTCAAAGAAATATGAACATAAGGGCTGGCCTGGTAGTTCAGCAGAGGAGAGTGCCAGCTTCGGCAGAGCGCAGCGGCCAGGGTTTGATCCCCAGCCTGCAGTGTGTCCCTGACCCGGGGTGTGCTGAGATGGCAATTGAGACTGGGCGTGGTGGCACACCCCTGAAATCTCAGCACTTGGGAGGCTGTAAACAGCAGAATCACTATGAGTCCAATCTACAGAGCGAGACTCTGAAAACCCTGTGGATCCTGCCCTAAATACGGAGGGGAAAAATGTGAACATTGTCTTAGTTACTCTTCTCTCATTGCTGGGACAAATACTTGACACTCAAAAGTAGGGAAGGAAAGGTTTATTTAGATCGAAGTTACCGGAGGTCTCAGTCCATATTCAGCTGGCTCCAAGGCAGAGCGGCACATGGCAGAAAACAACCTTTCATGGCAGCAGCTAAGCTCAAGGGTGCAGGGAGAGAGCCAGCAGCGGCCCCAGCAGCTAACTTCTCTTCCTTTACATTGAAGTGCAAACCACCTGCCCCAGGCGAGGGGCAGCACCCACACCACAATAATCAATTACAAATTCTAGAAGTGCCCCGAGACTACATGAGGCTTTGGGGGGACACCTATGCACAAACCATAACAAACATAATAAACATAGCCAACAAACAAGTTAGAAGCTTGGAAAACACATTTATCAATATGTCAAAGGCAAAGGCCTAATTTTGTTACTGTTACGTGGCCCTTATAAGGGAGTGGGAATCTTAGCCCATCAGAAAGATGGACGAAGAATATAAACATTCACTGAAAGGAACTATGATATAAATGGTTCTCAGAATATGGAAAGATGCTTCATTTTATCTTTATGACAGGAATGCATGTTAAAACTCTAGCAAGTTGCCATTTTTTAACCTATAAAATGGCAAAAATCAGTAATATTTGCTAACCCAGAGTCTTGTCCCCTGGACATCTAAGTTCCCCCAGCTCCAAGGATAGTGGTTGACAATATCTATCAAAAGTTTAGCTGGGCATGGTGGCACACACCTATAATCCCAGCGCTTGGGAGGCTGAGGCAGGAGGATCAGTGCGAGTTTAAGACCAGCCTAGGCTACAAAAGTGAGCTCAAGGCCAGCCTGAACTGCACAGTGAGACCCTGTTTCAAAAAAAAAAAAAAAAAACCCAAAAATTTATGAAAGAGAATTGTAGTTCCCGTGTGCCACGAGGCTTACAGAGTCACTGAGGACACAGGGGCCACACCTGACAGCAGCAAGGGGTGTTCCTTCTCATAGGCCAGGATTACTGGGGGGCTGGACATCTATCTCATTGAAAACAGGCCTTTCTCCATAAATAGAGACCGCAAGCAACATTCAGCCCCTCAGAAAGAGGTTTCAGAATAATCAAGTTGGTGAGCGGCAGGAGAGACAGTCCAGGGGGCCCCGGGGGAGGCACTCAGGCAAAAATGCGCGAGCATGCGCAGGGCCCTGGATTCCATCCTCAGCCTCGAAGAAAAAAATTCTTGGTTATGACAGAAGAGACTGAAACTAGGTCTCTCCAGGCTGCTCCTTCTAGGAGGGGTGAACTCTCTAACCCTACTACGGTAAGACCTCGGTGTTAGCAGCCATGTGACAGGGACGTCTTCATGTTTAATCCCAAAAGGGGCTGTGTACAAGAGACAGTCACGTTAATGTGGCTGGCCTAGACCTTCTCTGAGGCCCTTACGCGCTCCAGTCTGTACTTTGAGAACGGGACTGGGTGGGGAAATGTTCCAAATGAGAGGGATGGCAAAACAGTGCTTGATGATAACATCAGCTGGGACATTCTCTCATCACCCTGCCTGCTCAGCACCTTAGCGTTCAGCCGTGGAACTGGCCTTGAAAGAGCCCATCCCGCTGGCCCTCTGCTGTCAGAATTAGAGGTTCACGGGGAGAAGGAACCGGGGGAAGGAATGGCGGGTGTGCTTGTCTCCAATGGTGGCGACAATACCAAGGTCTGGTCGGACTATAGCGCGGTAACCATTTTCAGTGCCTCCCGTTTATCTTTGTTTTGCAAAACTCTTGGAACCAAATCTGTGCTTTCTTCATGCTGCCTCCTTACCGAGTCCGACACAACATCGCAAAGTCTGAGATGCGCTTATCCCTGAATCAGGCTTTTGGAGTGGAAACGCTGAACAGTGGACCAGAGGTTCCTCTTGCTCTCGGGTGGGTGGAGTCCTGAACCACCGGCTGCGGCATGGCCGAGGACGCAGCCCGCTGTGCCTGGGCTCTGGATGCGCTCGCTGTCCGGCTGGAGCACGACTTGCGGGCTCAGACACCTGCCGGCCGCTTCTGCTGGCGGCGCTCCGCCTGCTTACCACTGCTTCCCCAAAGCCAGGGGCTGTTTCTCGTTTCCCACTGGCCTCTGCCGGCAAAATGACCTCAGCCTGGATCGCATTTCCTTCTGTCGCTCCCTTTGGAACTGGACTCTCAGGTGGGGGAATCTGGTGGCCAGAACTCAGTTCCCGTATCTGTGATCCGACTTCCAAGAGGGCCAGGGGAAGTGAGCTTTGCCATGAGGCCGGTGAAATTCCGCCGTACCCTAATGGTGCCCAGATCTGTGGACACCCATGAAACATGACCGGTGTGCACACACCAGTCACTGTCAGAGCGGCCGCTGTAACCAAGGCTTCATGGGTGACAGTGCTGCTTCTCAGAGCCCGGCTACTGCACAGAGCTACAAGCGCTAATTAAATGGATGCTCCTGTTTTAAGCCACTAAGTTTAACAGTGGCTTGCTGACAGCAATAGGTAACTGAAATATGCAGTGTACAGTGTGTGTGTGTGTGTGTGTGTGTGTGTGTGTGTGTGTGTGTGAGTCTGGACTCTTCACTCTGTTTTTTTTTTTCTTTTCTTTCTCTTTTTTCTTTGTTTCTTTTTTGCATGTTAGGGAAGGGTCTAGAGAGTGTTCAAGGTCTCACTGCTAGATCAGATTGGTAGTGATCTGCCTGTTTACGGCCTCCCAAGAGCTGGGATTATAGGCGTGCACCATTCCACCCAGTCTCAGTTGCTGTCTCATTGTGCCTGGGGGCTGGGCCGGCAGGGCAGGCCAGGGGATCTCTGGAACCCCTGCTTCCTGTGCCTGCCTGCAGGCTCTTTAATCCGCTGAGCTATTTGGTTGGCTCTTCTCACTGTTTTCTGTTAGACCCCTCATTGCACCCATTAGTTTTCATTGCTTACGTGCATTCTGCTGTAGGAACACACCGAATTCATGCACTTGCTGTTGGGGAATGACTTTGCAGAAGTGCTCCAGAGTTCTTTCTGTGCAGCGTGACACTGCACCTCCGAGCACCTCGGCACATGCGCCGTCAGGCCAAGGACAATTCTCCCGCGTGATCACAAAGCCCCCAGCACTCCCTGCGCAGTTAAGGTCGGTGACGTCTCATCTAAGGCTAGTCCATATTAACACCCTCCCCCATCACGCCCACCCTCCATTCTCCCCACCCCTCGGCCCCACCCCAGGGATGCACGGGGGCAGTGAGCGCTGAACGCACTGCTGAGTTTCGGCGTCGTTTGTCACACAGCAATTGGTGATTGACGCTGGTGCTCCTCCAGTGAGGACGTTCCGTGGGGGTGGTAAGCGCAACTGTGTCTGCTCCTAGGCCCAGGGCTGTCCGGGCAGTGACCTCCTCAGTGCCCCCGCGGAGTTGCTTTGCGTCATCCTCTGTTCCCTGTGCACATTTAAGGCACTTTTCCATTTCCCTGCTTTCCCCACAGACAGATGAAGGTCAGCTCGGCTTCCTTCCCCCAGGGAGGCAGCGTGGGCTCACACAGGTCTCCTTAGGGCCCATGGGACGGTCATGGGGAGGGGACCTGTGCTCTGCAGCATACGGTGTCTGCGCACACACGTTGATCAAGATTGACAAAACTCTCTCCTGCGTGGCCACACAGCCTCCATTCTCCTGGTGGTGGGGCGGGCTCTTCCGCCTTTGCTTTCTCACCAGCATGAGATAGGAAGCCAGATTTTTCCCTCTGCCACACTGCCGTACATACTTCTGGAATGTAACTCTTACCAAAACTGAAAAAGTCGGGGCTGCCAAATAGCTCAGCGGATTAAAGCACCTGCAAGTAGGTGCAGGGCCCGGGGGTTCGATCCCCAGGCCTGCCATGCCAGCCCCGCCCCCAGGGTATGCTGAGGCCACAATTGAGACTGGGCATGGTGATGCGTGGTTAGGAGGCTGTAAACAGACAGATCACTACAAGTCTGATCTAGTAGTGAGACCCTGAACACCCTGTAGACTCTTCCTTAAAATACAAAAAAGAAAAAAAAGTTGTTTTACTTGATTCTTGGCTCCATACCTGTTTTTCAAGACTCATGAATAGATATACTTTATGAAATGCCTTTAATAACCAACTGAGAAAAGTAAGTGATGTCTTTTTCAATCTATAAATAGGGTGAATTTCAGCAATTCACTGTACTGTATTCAATCATCTTTGCATTTCGGAATTTCCTTTTTGATCTTGATGTACTATATTATGGACGCTATAGAAATGAGCACACAACTATTCTCCCTATTTGTGTGCAAGGTGAAATGGGCCTATCCTTGCCCTGAATTTCCTGTATCTCAATTTTTTTGTTTTGTTTTGTTTTGTTTTTGGTGGGACTGGGGTTCGAACTCATGACCTTGTACTTGCCAGGCACTTGTGCCACAGAGCTATCTCCCCAGCCCTTGTATCTCAATTTGGAATCAAGATTACACAAGCCTGACAAGGTTGGCCTGGGTAGCTTATTTTTATTTTATTTTATTGTTTTCTTGAAACAGTATGACAGGTATTGCATTATCTTTGAATGTTTGCTGGTGAGGCCATCTGGACAGCTTAAAAATATTTATTAGAGGCACTGACAGTTTTTCTGTTTTTATAATATTTATTGGTATAGTAGTAAAGTTCTGTATGTGAATATGTATGTTATGATGTATACATATATATGTATATATATATATATATATATATATATAATTTTTTTTAAAAATTTTTTTCTAACAGTACCAGGGATTGAACTCAGGGCCTTGTGCTTGCCAGGCAGGCTCAAATTTATTAGAAATATTCACACATAGGGGCCCGGCCGGATGGCTCAGTGGTCTAAAGCGCCTGCTTAGGAAAACTTAGGCGGCTGCAGGGACCGCAGTTCGATCCCCGGCACCACATGCTGCACCAGCCCTGCCCTCAGAAAAATAAATAAACAAAACAAACAAAAGTTCTGAAACAAGAAAAATAAAATAAAATAAAATAATTATAAAAAAATTGAGTTGATATAGAGAACGAACTGGCCAGTTAAAAAGTTGGAGGTTTCCAATTTGAGTAGCTTGAAGCAGTGCTAAATCTTGATTCAGTTCTTCAAGTCTTTGCTGTGCTGCTTAGGGTGGGGTGCACATGCGTACTGGGGTGACAGGCCCTTGGTGTAGGGCTCCTACAACACATCAGGGGGCCCTCTCCAGGGCGCTCATTTTGGAGACTCCCCAACGCTCTCCTGCCCCCACACCTGTTTTTCTCTGCTCCTCTCCCGAGTGCTGGCACCTGCACTAAGCCCCAGAGCAGCTGCGCACCTGGGACCGGCTCTCGGGCAGAGCTGTGGGCGCCACTCCCGGGACACAGCGTCTCTCGCTTTTGACCATCTGCAGCCCCTGCTCTTCTTGTTGACTTCCAGAGTCTTCTGAATGCTTGGGCTTCTAGCCATGATCGGTGGGAGAGGTCAACTTTTAGACCATTATTTTAAAATTCAAAGGAAATTAAATAGCAAGGCTAGAAACAGCCTGAGACCCGAGAGTTCACTTAGCATACAGCCCTGCTGGAGCTGGGAACTACCTCAGAAATCACTCGGCACCGTGACAGAGGAAACCGGGGCTCACAGGAAGTGCATGGCAAACAGAGGTCTTGGCCTCAGCTTTGTTTAACAGTTACTCAGCATCTGTGACAACTTCCTGCCAACGAACAAACACATAGGGCTGCTTACACCCTCATCCTTGAGCCTCGGAATGAACTTTTTGTGTGTTCTTTAGTGCTAGGGTTGAACCTGGGGCCTTCTGCATGGCACTGCGGGCTTTCCTGATGAGGTCCGTAGAAGCCCTGGGAGAATTTTTATGACTCCTAACCTTTAAAAGTCACTGAATACACAGTGACCTGTTATGCACAGGGCTCTTTATAACCCAGCGCTCGCCTCTCTTCTTTCTCTGGGGAAGATGTTTCAGGCCTGGGGTAAAAGAAGAAGAAGGGGGCCGGGAGATTGCTAAGCATCTGCCTAGCACGCACAAGGCGCTGAGTTCACCTGGGAGGAAGGATTGTGCTGCGCTGAGCTTCGCCTCCCGGATGCCCTCTTCCCATTGACCATATCAGCTTCTGTTCCACCAAGTTTATTACAAGCAAGAAGGGAAGCCGGAGGGGCAGTTACTTGTCGTAGAATCTCGGCAGCTCATTGCCCAAGATCACTCGGTGGTCCACACCAGCAGCCGTGATGGTGACCAGGTAGATGACACCCCCACTGGAGCAATCCCGATTCATGGCCAGAGCGATAGCTGCGGAGCGGATCACGTTGGAGAGAGGAGGAGAGGCCGGCTGAGCTTCGAAATTCACTTCCTTCCCCTCCCGTCCTCATGCCCGCCGCCACTTTCACCTTACACCCTGCCTTCCCCAGCGGCCTCTTTAGCGGCGTGATTAAAAAACAAAAGCCTTCCTACATAGCATCTGCTCGGTTCCGAGGTATAAATACTGCCGCGATGGATTCCAAGTTACTGACATTTGAGGAAGCGGCTTCCACATTCTTGGGTTTTAACAATAATCTCTGGTGAGCTGATTTGGGCAAGCCCGACCGGTGCACCGCAGGTCTGCTGGTGACCACGCATCCCGCTGGACTTACTCAGAATAGTGCTGACTTATCCTTGTTGTTCCAACGTTCCCTCTACTCCAGCACTTACCCTGACCCCCTGTGGCTCACAGAAGTGCCCCAGTTTGGACATTACATGAAACGTCCATCCGCTATCCCTTTTCCTGTTCCTCCTGATCTACTTCCGGCCCACGTGCACAGGCCCTCTGAGAGGACTCCCGCCACCTTCGTTACCGTCTGTGGTGAAGCGCCTGCACTCCTCAGGGGACATGCCTGCTTTATATGCTGCGTCCACATAGCCATGGATGTAGGTGCTGCCAGAGCCACCGATGATGAAGGGCTGTCGCGTCAACATCCCTCCCAGGGTCCCGTAGACCTGCGGGAGGTATCTGCTGTCAGTCCAGAGAATCACCCGACTGTCCCACCCCTAAGTCCGGCTGGCAGCATCGGCGCCTGGCAGCGAAGTCTACTACCTCAGGTCTCTAGCAGCTGAGACTGTAGCATGCTTTCGGAGGAACACACGGCTAGCATGATTCATGGCCTCTCCCCGCTGCAGAGGGGAGTGGGAAACCCCGCGGAAGGGCTGCCCTCGGAGGGACTCACCTGGCCCCCTTCCCGCTGGTCCCAGCCAGCTATAATGAGATGCGCCAACAATTCCTCCCGGTATTTGTAGGAAATGTTTTTCACCACGTTCGCAGCGGCCAGAACAAGGGGCGGCTCTTCCAGTTCTATCCTGGAGGAGGCATTAGGAATAATGGCTAGCAGAATTTCCAGATCCTCTTCCCTGCCACAAGGCTCTTGGACCCACAGTAGCTGCAGTAGTTACAATGGAGCATCCCTCCCATGTGCACAGGGGAAGCAGCGTCCACCCCTCGCACCCGGCGCGAGCGTTCTGTTCCTCACCCTCTTTCCTTCTGCCCCACACCCCTCCTGGCAAGGCCACAGCCCTCTCCTGGCTGCAGCAACCACTTATCTGCCTTGCCCTCATGGGTGAAGCGGACGAGTGACCTTAGCTTTGTGTGTTATCACTGCCTGATAGTAGAAGGGCCTTGCCATCGCTTTCTTCCTGATTATTATAGTAGGGTAGTGATTTCCAGTTTTTTTTTTAATATATCACTGACTTTCCAACAGCCTCCAGGTGGGGCAGGGCAGGTACTCCTCTCCACCTTGCAGATGCAGAAACTGGCAGAGATCCCAGCTCTGGTTCAAAGCTCACAAAAGCAGAAGCCAAAATAGTACCCCTGGGGCAGGAGCCCCACAGGGTTCTGCAGCTGGGGAGCTGAGCTGTCGGGGAGTCAGGACCCAGAGCCTTGTACCCATGCAGCTCCAGCTGGTAGGCGGCCGAGTCAACTATAGCCTGGGCGTCAGCGGCTGAACCGGACATGGCACAGTAGATGCGCTTGTGCAGTGGGGACAGCTTGTCAAACACTCGGTTCACCACGGCCTGTCTGTGGGAAGAAGCCAGCAGCCATCGACATCAGCCCCGCAGGAATGTTTGGGGTGAACCACCCCACGCTTCCCAAGCTTAATCTGGCAAGAGAATAGTTTGAAACTTGATGCTTGGGTGAAGGCAGAAAGCAAACACATCATCTCAGACAAAGTAATTGCCATGTTAATCAAAACTGGACTTTCAAACCTAGACTTTTCCAAGCTTAGAGCTTATAACAAAGTAAAAAGTTAAGACAAATGTGCACCCTATCCGTCTTGCTTTGCTATCAGTCATCCTGAGCCGTGTTGTATTCTGCGGAACACACGAAGGTAGCACTGATCTAAGCCCATGGATTCTCTTTACATGCGGCTAGAAATCCAGAAGAGATAAAAATTAGTTCAAAATGTGGTGAGGAGCAAGATAGCTGCTTGACAGAAACATTTAAAATCTGTACACAGGGGCCTGGCAGGATGGCTCAGGGGTCTAAAGCGCCTGCTTAGGAACGCTGAGGCGGCTTCAGGGACCGCAGTTTGATCCCCGGCACCACATGCTGCGCCAGCCCTGCCCTCAGGTCAGGCTGAGCTGGCCATAAAAATAAATAAACAAACAAAAGTTCTGAAACAGGAATAAAATAAAAAAGATTTAAAAAATCTGTACACAGATAGAAGCAAAAACGCATCTCCAGGGCCTCTTCTGATCCTGTTCCTTATACCAGCCCTGCTCACCCATACCCCTGGTCCTGCTCCACGAATGCAGATCCCCAGGCATCTGCCGAGATCGTGCTACTCCGAAGGGTTGGCTCTATTTCCTGAAAGTCCCAGTCCATTAGGTCGCTCATGGATGGGTAAGGACAGTGTGTGCTCAGGGTCACCAGCATACTTCAGCAGGCACACACCTTGGCTGGCTCTCACTCACCCTGCAGAGACTCGGGAGTCAGAACCCAGCACGACACCGCCATCAAACTCCACTGCCATGATGGTTGTCTGCAGGGACAGAAGAACTGTCAGTGCAGAAAGGGCCTTGAGCGTTCGTGTCACACAAGGGGACACACTCCCAGCACTTGGGAGTCCCTGCAGTCATTCAGGCCTGGGCTGACCCCAGTACCGTCTTCCCCTCCCTCTGTCTTTCCATGTTATTACTTGGCTCAGCGGCGGGGCAGCGTCACAGCCTGGCTGCTGTGCAGTATAAGGAGCAGCGTTCTTAAGCTCCAGCTTTCAGCTCTGGGTCCCCAAGCATGCCTGTACAGTGCAGCCCAGACGCAGCCCAAGTTCCTGACGACTGGGGCAACAAGAACAGGGTTTTGGGGTTTTTTTTTGGTCTGGAGGCCTCCATCTGCGCCCAGGATGGACATCTAAAAATGTACAGAGCAATGGGACTCATGAAGGATCAGTGCTTAGCACAGACAGGGTCAAAGTGAGGACGGCAGTAAGGAGCAGAAGGGGCACAGTGCGAGGGAAAGGAAGGTCTCTTGGAAGGCCCTCGGTCAGAGGCGAATGAAGAGCTGTACCTGTACCGGGGCGGGTTTGACTGCGAGATCCGAGCTGGCTTTTCGGGGCCAGGAACATTTCAAGGGAGAGTGGAGTTGAATAAGGCTTCCGTTCCTTGCGCTCTCGTTGAGCCCAAGGCCGCAAAGTGCCCGGTCTCATTTGAGGACATGTATTCTACTCGACAGAGAGTAGCACACCAGAGACCGAATCCCAGGTCTAACTCCCAGGCCCGAGTTTCACTTCTCGCTCTCTGCCTGTCAGCTAGCGGGGAGGGCAGGCCTGCTCCGACACCCCTTCCCCACCGCACACCGTGGTCTCCAGGACCGCGCCCCGCGCCTGCTCTCCGCCTACCCTGACTCTCATCCAGCGCAGCCGGCCAGGGATTTAAGCTAGACCCATCCCAGAGGCCGCGGCTCTGCACGAATCGTGCCCCAGCCACGAGCGGTGGTGCTGTTAGGGGAAGCTGGCGACCTCGGGGTGGCATCTGTTCCACCTGGGAGGGCCGGGAAGGGTGAACCCGGTGGGGGCAGCAAGAGCCCCGGGGTCGCCCGGACGGCGTGGCGGACTCGCCCACCCACACAGTCAGCGGGGCGCGAGTACCGGGTAATGACACGCCACGCGAGAGCAATGGGCACCCGCGCCCCTTTCCCTGGCGCCGCTCAAGGGTCCGCGACCCTTTCTACGGGGACCCCAGGACGCTCCGGGTGACAGCCCCGCAGCCCGGAGAGTGAAAGCGAAAGCTCCCCGCGGGGTCCCTGCCGCTCCGGCGAGGGAGCCAGACCCAGCTCCTAGGAGCCCTGGGCCTCGTCCCGCAGGACCCCGGGCTCTCGTCCGTACAGACACCCGGGTTCACAGCGGGGCGCAAGCATCGGACAGCCCCGAGCTCGCGTCACCTCCGCATCCGCTCCCGGTCTCACAGGCCTCCCACCGCCCCGCCGCCTCCACCCCCCTGCCGATCCCAGACCCACGCCGCACCCCGGTGTGGACTTCGCCGGCCGGGGGCAGGTCCCGGGCTAGCGCCTCGAGCCTCGGCATCTCGCTCCCGCCTGGGCTCCGGCTCCGCGCAGTTTGCGGTTCTTGTTCTTCGCGCCCGCTAGGGGGCGCCCGCGCCGTCCCTCCGCCGCGGATTTGCCAGGCGACCGCCACCAGCTAGGAGAAAACCTGCGCGAGCGGGCGGGCCTGGGGCGGGAGTCCGCGACACGCGCGATTGGGCGAGCGAGGCGCCGCGGCCGCGGCGTTGGCTCCGAGTTCCCGGGCGCGGCTGGGCTGGGGCGCGCTCCGGCAGGGGCGGGCGGGCCCCGGGAGCCGGCGCGGCTTTCGCTTTCCTTTTCCAGTAAACGGCCGCGCTTCCAGGCACCGGCTCTGGCGCTGGCACTGCCAGCCGGGACCTTCCGAGAGCGCGGGCTGCCGGGCGCGCCCCGGCCCTGCTCTAGCTCTGCCCCGACGCCCGCTGGCTGGTCCTGGCGGGGCCGTCGCCGTCGCTGTCGCGCAGCCCCGCTCTCGGCAGCACTGCACCATGTCCCGAGTTAGCCCGGCCTGGCTGGGCGCCGCGCTGCTCCTGCTCGCCGACTGGGCTCTGCTCCGGCCCGCGCTGCCCGCCGCCGCTTCTCTGCTGCTGCCCAGGGCGTCCCCGCTGCTCCAGGCCTGGGTGCTGGGCCTGGGCCGCTGGGCCCTGCTCTGGCTGGGCGCCCGCGGCATCCTGACGGTAGTGGTCAGTGCCCGCGACCTCGGGTGGCTCGGTGCTCTGGAGCCCCTGGCAGCCGCGCTGGGCCTGGCTCTGCCGGCACTTGCCTCGTTCCGACGGCAGATTTCCGGGGGAGCCCACGGGGACCCTGACAGCACCCGAGCTCTGCACTGGGGTAGCCGACCTGACGCCTTCCTCCTTGGCTATGCCACAGCCCTGCCCGCAGCTGCGCTGTGGCACAAGCTCGGGAGCCTCTGGGGGCCCAACGCCGGTGGGGGCGCCGGGGCCGGGGCCGGGGCCGGGGCCGTGGTGCACAGGCTTCTAGGCCTTCTGGGCCCTGAAGTTCGCCGCCTCCCTCTGATTCTGACCTTGCTGATCCTCTCCTGTCTGGGTAAGGGGGCCGCAGGGCTGGACCCAGGAATCCAGGGTGGAGATAAGAGGCTACGGGGCCAGTGTGGGGTTGGGTTCCCCTGGACTCATCAGGGTGGGACCCGATGAGCCCCATTTTCTGTCTCCGGCTTCCAGAGCCCTGGAGGTGGGGGTGGGGGGACTCAGCCTGGGTAGCAGCTGACAGACCTCTGTCTGTCCCCAGGGGAGATGGCCATTCCCTTCTTCACTGGCCACCTCACTGACTGGATGCTGCCAGAGAGAACGACCTCTGACTTCATTCACAGAGTATCCCTCGTGATCATCATCACCATAGCCAGGTCTGGAGCTGGCGCTTGGAGCCCTGGGACTCGGCCCTTGGGGCCCTGGGACTTGGCCCTTTGGGGACCTGGGACTTGGCCCTTGGGGACCTGGGACTTGGCGGAGCACTCCGGCTGGGATGATGCCTGGCTGCTCTCTCCTCCTCAGCATGTCCTTACCCTCTCTCTTTCTCTCCAGTGGACTGATGGAGTTTGCCTGCGACGCCATGTACCACAGCACCGCAGGCCGTGTGGCCAGCCAGTTTCAGGGAGAGGTGTTTCAGGCTGTGCTGCGCCAGGAAACCGACTTCTTCCAGAAGAACCAAGCAGGTTTCACACATAATTCTTTCATTTTACATTGATCTGTTCTTTATACCGTGCGTGCTCTATAATTACAACTGTAATCATTTCCCTCCCTTCCTGTGCCAGGCGTGGTGGTGCACACTTATAATTCCAGCACTTGGGAGGCTGAGGCAGGAGGATCAGTGTGAGTTTGAGACCAGCCTGGGCTACAAAGTGAGCTCAAGGCCAGCCTGAACTGGATAGTGAGACCCTGTCTCAAATAGACAAAAAAATCCCTTCCTCCCTCCATATTTGCTACACATGTTATTTATGTTATTTCACCTTAATATGCCTTGAGAGCAAAATATTGTCTTCTTTACCTTAATGAAAGCATATTGCTTTTTATTTAGGATTCCTTATAAAGATAAGCCTGTGTATTCTTAGAAACTACAGAACTTTTTTGCTTTCGTTTTTGTGGAACCAGGGATTGAACTCATGACCTTGCACTTGCCAGGCAGGCACTTGTGCCCCTGAGCTATCTTTCTGGCCCACTACAGAATTTTCAAACTTGGAATTTTGAGTCCACAGAGTCAAAAAGCCTCATTTCCTGAGAAGGAAACTGAAGTCTAGACCTTCGGTGCTGCAGTTTGTATGGTCACAACATGGCTAGAGGCAGACTTGGGGTTCAAGCCCAGTGTCCTCATTCCTAGAGCGTGGCTGGTTCTGAGCTGGGCCCGCTAGGGGTGGTTGGGACTTTTCTTTTAACCTAGTGTATGGCAGGGATATACAAGTTTTGTAGGGAAGACAAAATGTTCTGACAAACGGAAATTACATTAATGTTTTCATGTTTAAGACAAGGAGCGCTGGCTAGGCTTTTCCTCTGTGACACTTATCACCCTGCTCCAAGGCCCCGCACCAACCCCAAACCCTAGCCCTGTTTGTACCATGTGGACGTTCCACCCTGGCACCTGGCTCTGTCAGCCCCTCATCTCCCCAGAGCTTTCTCATTCCTTTCACTCTCTTCCTCCCGACCCTGGCAGGAGTCATCACGTCTCGGGTGACGAGTGACACGGCCAGTGTGTGTGAGTCTCTGGGCTGCGAGCTGTCCATACTGATGTGGTACCTGATGCGAGGGCTGTGGCCCCTGCTGTTCATGCTCTGGGAGTCGCCGCCCCTCACCCTGGTCAACCTGGCTGCCCTGCCCCTGATGCTCCTTTTGCCCAAGAAGCTGGGGAAGTGGTATAAGGTACGTCCTGAAGCCTCAGTGCCCGGAATTGACAGGTTCCTGTCAGCATGACTTCCCTGGACTTTCCCACTTCTCTGTCTCTGTAGTCCACATTCTCATCCTGCTCAACAGCATAATGCCCACACTCTGTCCTCTCACTTCGGCCCATGACCGGCACTAAGTATGTTCCTGCACCAGCCTAAGCCTTCTCCTTCTCCCCTACATCTCCTTGGTGTCCAGACGCAGAAGCGCACCTCATACTGCTCCGCCTACCCCCTCCATCGTTCACCTGGAATTTCCAGCTAGGTGGCTCTGCTGTGAGAGTCCCCGTGGCTGCCCACGCTGTCTGACAGCTCAGGTCTTACTGTCTCCACAGTCCCTGGCAATAGAGGAGCACCAGTTTCTGGCCGAGTCCAGCCAGGTGGCCATCGAGGCCCTGTCAGCTATGTCCACAGTCCGGAGCTTTGCCAATGAGGAGGGCGAGGACCAGAAGTTCAGGCAGAAGCTGGAGAAAATAAAGACAGTCCATCAGAAGAAAGCGCTGGCCTACGTAGCTGACCTCGGGACCACCAGTGTGAGTCTGTGCACGTGAGTGCCTGGGACCTTGCTTCTAAGGTGCCTGGCTCCGGTCCCTTGCCCAGGCCTGCTCTCTGCCTGATCCCCTCTCTGCAGAATGGTGGGTTTTGTGTTTCCCCCCTGGCAGCCTGAGGCTCAGGCCCGACTCAGGGTCCCTAGCCTGGGATGCTAGATGGCTTCTTCCTCTGTGGCACACGAAGGTCACCGAACTTCATGGATTAGAGAGGTGCCACGTGTCCCAGTTTCCTAGCCCTTTGCCTTTGGGGGAAGTCTCATTCCCACGTGGCCTGATCATGCCTGGGTATTGTAGGTATGCCAGGGGAGCCCTGGGACCATGGGAATATGGGAAGCTGGAGGTGCAGGGACAACCAAAGCAGGGGCTGGGGAGAGAGCTTAGTGGTCTAAGTGCTGCCTGGCAAGCGCAAGAACCCATGTTCGAACCCCAGTACTGCATGCCATGCTGGCCCCCAAGCTGGGCATGGGGACGCATGCCAGTAACCCCAGAGCTGGGAAGGCTGAGACAGGAGGATCATGAGTCTGAGCTCCGTAGTGAGACCCTGCATCAAATAAATTTAACAAAACTTAAGAAAAGTTTTTTTTATTTTTTATTTTTTTGAACTTTTTATTTTTTATTTTATTTGTTTTATATATATATATATATATATATATATATATATATATATATTTTTTTTTTTTTTTTTTTTTTTTTTTTTTTTTTTTTTTTTTTTTTTTTTTTATATATATATATATATATATATATATATATATATATATATATATATATTTTCTTGTTTCAGAACTTTTGTTTGTTTGTTTATTTATTTTTATGGCCGGCTCAGCCTGCCCTGAGGGCAGGGCTGGTGCAGCATGTGGTGCCGGGGATCGAACCGCGGTCCCTGCAACCACCCAAGATTTCCTAAGCAGGCACTTTAGACCACTGAGCCATCCTGCGGGGCCCTCTAAGAAAAGTTTTAAGAAACAGCCACAGCAGGAACAGCCTTGTGAGGGTGCCACTTGTTAGCTCTGAGCCCACGGCAGTGTAACGTGAGCCTCTCTGCTGAGACGTTTTCTTATTTTAAAAAGAGAACTCCAGCACCTTCTGTAGAGGGCCCTTTAGTGTACTAGCTGATGCCGTGTTCATAAAAGCTTCTTGTGAGAAGTGTATGTCCCTCCCAGCAAGGCGATAGCGGCGTGGGTGACGAGGACACAGAGGACTTGCGGCTCCTCTGCAGTGCAGGTGTCCTCCCTGCCTGCCAGGCTTGCTCTGGTTTTCTGGGGGAAGAGGCCTTCATACGTGTCAGTGTCCCTCGCCCTATTTGAGTCTCCTCTCGACTTGCTTTTTTGCTTTACCACAACCCTTTCGTCTCCATGGGTCTCCCCAGGTCTCTGGAATGCTGCTCAATGTAGGAATCCTCTATATTGGTGGGAAGCTGGTGACTGGCGGGGCCATCAGCAGTGGAAAGCTTGTCACGTTTGTCCTCTACCAGAAGCAGTTCACCCTCGCCGTTGAGGTGAGGCCGCTCCCCCCAGCGCCCTCTCTCCCCGTCCAGTCCTCACTCGCACAGTGCTGCAAGCGGGCTAAGTCTCCCTACCCCTGCCTCTCCCCAGGTACTTCTGCGGCGATATCCCCTCATACTCAAGGTGGTGGGCTCCTCGAAGGAAATATTTGAATACCTGGATCGGACTCCTCAGTGCCCACCCAGCGGCTTGCTGGCTCCCTTAAGCATGGAGGGCCTCGTCCAGTTCCAGGATGTCTCCTTTGCCTACCCGAGCAGTCCAGATGTCCTGGTGCTGCAGGTACAGCGTCCCGCTCCCTGTGTCCCGCCCACGCTTTTCACCTTGGAGACCTGGAACTTGCTTCCTGCTTTAACGTCAAAGCGAGGTCCTCTTAATCTCATCTGCTCTGTCAGCGTCATGCAAATTCAGGCTTGGGCTTTCAAGTAATGTTTGAATGTGGGCGTCCCACATTCCAAGGAATGGCCGCAGAGCAATCAGGCCGCTTTCGTGCCTTCTGTGGCGTAGTTTTGGAATGTGACTTTTTCCAGCTTCTGGTTGGTAACTGGTGTCAAGTATGTGGCACTGCGGTGCCTGACTGTGCCCTTGTCGTGGCTCCTCCTCCACCTCTCCCTCATGGGGAGGCATCATGTTAGAAGTCTCTCTGTGCAGGGGTTGCGGTACTGCCCCGTTTCTGCTTTATTTGCTGGGGAGCAACACCATAGGATTTAACAGAACAGGAACATTTCGAGGTTAAAAGCCACCAACTGCCTCTTGTTTTGCAATTCTCTGGCATCCAGGGGTTGACGTTCACCCTACGACCTGGGGAGGTGACGGCCCTGGTGGGCCCCAACAGCTCTGGGAAGAGCACTGTGGCTGCCCTGCTGCAGAACCTGTACCAGCCCACGGGGGGCCAGGTGCTGCTGGATGGGAGGCCCCTGCCCCAGTATGAGCACCGCCACCTGCACAGACAGGTGAGGGGGCAGGTGGCGAGGGAGGGGCACGAAGGGAGATGGGCGGAGCGTGTGAAAGGAGGGTTAGGGGCCGTGGGAGAACTTTGGTGGGCATCGATGGAGTGGGCTCAGGAGGGGACATGTGAACTTTTTGCTTTGCTCTCCAGATAATCACTCCCGCCTCCCTCTTTCTATTCCTCCTATTTCATGAGGTGGCCGCTGTGGGACAAGAGCCTGTGCTGTTTGGAAGGAGTCTTCGAGAAAACATTGCCTATGGCCTGATCCAGGAGCCAACTCTGGAAGAAGTGAGAGCTGTGGCGCGGAGTTCTGGCGCTCACAGCTTCATCTCTGACTTCCCTCAGGGCTACGACACAGGTACTCACCTCGGTGCCCAGATGGCTTCGCTTTGCTGAAACCCTCAGTTTTGCCTTTCGTATTCTTTTTTTTTTTTTTGTCTTTTTGAGGCAGGGTCTCGCTATGCAGTTGAGGCTGGTCCTGCACTCACTTTTGTAGCCCAGGCTGGTTTCGAACTCGCACCAATCCTCCTGCCTCAGCCTCCCAAGTGCTGGGATTACAGGCGTGAGCCACCACGCCCGGCTGCCTTTCGTATTCTTGAGCACCACGGAAAGCTGTCAGATGTGGCTCCCGTGGCATCTTCATTCACACCCCTAGCTCCACCCACCTTCCCACAACCTCAAGTGCGCGCAGTGGCAGTCATCATCCTTGGGGCCCGCGCATGCGCGTACGTGTGTGTACACGCCAGTGCACTTGGGTCCACGCGTGGCACTCCAGCGCTCATCTGAGCCTTTGTCTCTGCAGATGCAGGCGAGGGGGGAAGCCAGCTGTCAGGAGGTCAGCGCCAGGCAGTGGCTTTGGCCCGAGCATTGATCAGGAAACCCCGTGTCCTCATCCTGGATGACGCCACCAGTGCTCTAGATGTGAACAATCGCTCACAGGTAAGAAAGAGGTCCTCACCTCGGTGTCTGGACCCCAGAGACTCTGTCTTTCCTTATCCTGGGTTAGTTGCACCCATTTCATCATTATCCCAAGGGACCTTGGAGTTCTCGGTGCCCATTCGCATTTCCCCAGGGGACCCCAAATGGGTTGAAGAGCCTAAGTGCTAACTCTCAACCTCTGATGCCAAACAGAAAGCAAAGACTGTTCTAGGACTGTTAATGTTGAGTGAGGCTGAACTTGTGCCATGCGTGCTCGTAGGCACTGTCCCACTTGCTCAGTGTCACTGTTCCTTGTGAAGTGGGCATTGTCATCCTACAGAGGCCAAGGGATTGTAGACCGGCCCAAGTGTCAGGTAGCTGAGCCCCAACCAACCCAGCTGCTGGGTTGAATATGCACCTCTCTTCTACTGAGTTAGGTTTCCTGAAAATCTCCCTTAGCCAAAGAGTTTGGCAGACAGGCCCAGAGAACAGACCCGTCCGGTGCTTGGCATTGCCCCAGGCTGGCGTGGCCCAGCGGATGGACGGGCCCTGACTGGTTGTGTCTCCCCACAGGTGCAGCAGCTCCTCTACGGCAGCCCCGAGCGCAGCTCCCGCTCAGTGCTTCTCATCACCCAGCAGCTGAGCTTGGTGGAGCAAGCCGACCACATCCTGTTTCTGAAAGAGGGCACCGTCTGCGAGCGTGGAACCCACCAGCAGCTCATGGAGAAGGGGGGCTGCTATCGGGACATGGTGCAGGCCGCGGTGTGCACTGCGGAATGAAAGGCTCCTGGGAACTGCACCCTGCCTTTCCCCCCACTGTCTCCAGCTCCCTGGGGCGCAGAACTGGGGAGCAAAGATCTCTGGGAGATTCAGAGTAGAAGTAGGCGGCTCCCTGTTGCAGGGCGGAGCTGCCCGCTAAAGGCGACTGCCTGGTGTGGCTGAAGCTGGCCAAGTGCTAATGCCTTCCCTCAGCTGTTCTTGCTGATGCAGACTTCAGTGGTGTGACTGCTCGATGGCCCAGTGGATGCTCTGGTGCCAGCGCTTTGGGATGGAGAAGAAATATTTGGAACACAGCTAGGGCAGACCTGCAGAGGCATCCGCTGGCTCGTGAATGCCCTGTTCGTTCCTGATATTTATAATAAAACTAGTTTTCCATTGCAGTTTCTCTTGTTTCTGGCACCGCAAACGGCTCAGTGAACTTCCCAACAGCGCCCTGACGGCTCCCCCCGTTAGCATCTGCAGGGTTTCACAGTCCATTTTCTATGTCTTACGGTCCCACCTTTACTTCTCCACCCTCCTAGGCTAGCTCCAAGGCCGAGAGCATGCTCCAAAGAGCTCCAGCAGCTGCAGCTGGAGCTGGCAAAAGTGCAAGCACGGGCCTTAGGGGCTGCCAGTGCCCGGCCCAATCACCCAGATCCCGACTCAGCACGCTCCCTCACCCTCTGCCAGGGTCCTCCTAGGGAAGTGGGTGGGACTCTGTATCTCTTCCATTCAGGGAAGGCCGTGGTGTGTGACGTCAACAGTTGCTGGGCAGAGGAGGACACTACAGGTTGCAGAGAGGCGGGGTTGAGAGAATTCAATTCTGCAGCGCTCTCGGAAGCCGGGCACCGGGAGAGGAGGGCTGACGGAAAAGGCGCAGTCTTCTAGGTGGCCTCGGTTTGGCGAGACCGTTGAGCCGCAAGGGGCCCCGTGAAAAACCAAGTGGGAGAACTCAGAGCTTCCGCCCTCTTCTAGGCGCCCACCTCCTCCTCGCAGTCTGGGGTGCGCAGCTTACCAGTTGTCCCAGGAACTATCTTGAGGATGTAGGATCCCCTCCGTTCTCACCTGCCCCTAATCTTATAAAAAGGGAACCGACGCGAGGATTGTGCCGGTCCACAGCACCTACCACCGTCCCTTCCCCCTTGCAGACACCCCGCTTCTTGTTAAACCGGCTGGGGGGGGGTGTCGCAGGGCGCCCCTCCCCGGTGCTCTCTGGGGGATGCCCTGCTTGGGCCTGGGCAGGGATCCCTGCCTGTCCTAGCGACGGCCCAGCACCGTCCAGGACCTCCGAGAAGACAGAGCGGGCGGTCTCCGGGGCAGGCCACCTCCCTCTGGCCTTTTCTCGGGAAGAGCAGGGGGATGTGGAACTATTTCTGGTTCCCTCCTCTTGGCTTTCGCTTTCACTTCCTCCTGCGAGGGTGACAATCGGGGTGCGACGCGATCATGGCGCTGTTGGACGTGTGCGGAGCCCCGCGGGCCTGGGCTGCTCCGCTGACCGCTGGGGCTGCGGGGAGCGCGCGGGGCTCGGACCCGGGACACTACAGTTTCTCGGCACGTGCTCCAGAGCTCGCGGTCCCCAGGGGGATGCAGGTGAGGGCAGAGGGATCTGAAGTGACGGGGGATCTGCTTTGAGCCTGCCCTGGCCGAGGCTGGGACGCCGGCAGTGGGGGACCCGGCAGGGTGGGATCGGGTGGGGTGAGACGCGTGTGGATTGAAGGGTCCGGAAAGTACAGATTAAGTCAAGCCGTTAGGGGGCAGAGGTGTTCCGTGTGTCACCTACATAGGTCATCTCAGGGGTGCGGGTGGGGTCACTAAGAAATACTAGTGAGTCCTTTTTCCACCACATATAAATCAGAATCTCTTTTTTCCGGGCTCATGATAGGGGCTGGGTTTGGGGTAACTTATCTACTTTCACGGGCTACCTTGCCCCTAGGAATTCACTGCTGTGACCCAAGTGTCAGGCCGGATTGGCCTCTTGCTCCTCTCCAGTAAAATAAGTACAGGTGAATTAGTGAACTGTGTTTTGTGAGGCTTGGATGACTATGAATCAAAAAACCCTTAAAGCCAATTAGGACATTTTTAGCTGTGGCCGTTTGCTTTCTTTTGTTCCTGTTGTACTGGAAGGGGGAGACACAGTGCCACATGCCTCTTCCTTCCCGTCTCAGAGCAGCTCTCTCTCTCTCTTTCTTTCTTGCAGGACTGGGGTTCAAACTCACAATCTTGCACTTGCCAGGCAGGCACTTGTGCCACTGAGCTATCTCCCCCGCCCCCGCACAGCATATTTCTTCCTAGAATTGGTTATGAGCTTTTTTGCTCATGGGTGGTTAGAGACTTATTACCCATCTCCTGGCCTGTGTGTTCTCTAAGGCCTTCCCCGAAGGCCACCCTGCTGCCCAGCGTTCATGGCCCCTTGCTCTGCCTCTCCTCTCTCCTTAGCCCACTGAATTCTTACAGTCCTTTGGTGGGGACCAAGAGAGGAATGTGCAGATAGAGCTGGCCCATGGCACGACCACACTGGCTTTCAAGTTCCAGCATGGAGTGATCGTGGCTGTGGATTCTCGGGCCACCGCAGGAACCTACATTGGTGAGTGTGTGGAGTCCAGCAGGCAGAGTATGGGGCTCTGGGCCCTCCTTGCAGCAGAATGGAATTGTCCCCACCAAAGCCTAAGAAGATGTTGACTTAGGGCACACAGAGAAAATTGTGGCTGCATTCCTCTGCTCTTGAACCTCTTCTTCCAGATAGCACACAAACAAACAAGGTGATCGAGATTAACCCTTACCTGCTCGGCACCATGTCTGGCTCTGCGGCTGACTGCCAGTACTGGGAGCGGCTGTTAGCCAAGGAGTGTAGGTGGGTGACGCCTCTTGTGTCCCTTTCTCAGCCTTCTGGTTGATTCCTGGGTCTTCTCAGTCTCTGTACCTCAGTCTGTGTTCCTGCTTTCAAGCCAGATACTTTGTTGTATTTAGCATGGATGCCATCAGCGCCGGTGGGACAGTCCCATTTACTAGGCTTTCTCTGTGCGTTTTAGATACCGCCAGCGCTAAATCTTTCCCTGCTCCTTACAGTTGACAAGACAGTTCCTCCTGATGTTCATCTCTGCAGTTATTTCCTGCCCCACCACCTGAGAGTTCCCCTTCTCCAGCTGCTCTAAGTGTTCCCCTGCCCTGTCACCACCCAGGCTGTACTACCTGCGGAACGGGGAACGGATCTCTGTGTCGGCCGCCTCCAAGCTGCTCACGAACATGGTGTCCCAGTACCGGGGCATGGGCCTCTCCATGGGCAGCATGATCTGTGGCTGGGACAAGAAGGTGGGTGCCCTCTTTGCCCCAAGTTCCCCAACCAGGGATGACAGATCTCCATCCCCATCGGATCCACCATGTCCACCCCTCCATGACATTGGGCACAGACAGCACTTGTTTCTATAACTTTTCCAGTGTGTGTGTGTGTTGTGTATTTATGTGTGTATTTCTGGGTCCACTTAGGGACCACTGCTTGTGATCAACAAGCTGATTCTTTTGTTTAAATAGCTGAATCCACTTGGTTTCTCCTCTTATTTCTAAGGTTCTACATCTTCCCAATATGGTGTCCCCAATTCAGATGTTCCTCTGGTGGCCTTCCTTCTTTTGTTCACTTCTCCTGACCCATCCTTGAGCCTCTCTCTCTCTCTCTCTGTCTCTCTCTCTCTTTCTCTGTCTCTCCCTCTCTCTCTCTCTCTCTCTCTCTCTCTCTCTCTCTCTCTCTCTCTGTCTGTCTCTCTTTTCCTGCGGGACTGGGTTTCGGACTCACAACCTTGCACTTGCCAGGCAGGCATTTGTGCCACAGAGCTATCTCCCCAGCCCCTCTCTTTTCTTTTTTAAATGTATTTGATTGTTGGGCTGGCCAAATAGCTCAGTGGATTAAAGCACCTGCAAGGGGGCACAGGGGCTAGGGGTTCTATCCCCAACCTGCTCTAAGAGCCCTGCCCCCACCTGGGTGTGGTGGCATGCACCTGTAATCTCAGCTCTTGAGAGACTGTAAAGAGGCAGATCACTACGAGTCTGATCTAGTAGTGAGACCCTGAACACCCTGTAGACCCTTCCCTAAAAGAAAAAAAAAATGCATTCGATTGTTACAGGGTCTCACTACACAGCTCACACTTGTGGTGATTTGCCTGCTTTCAGCCTTCCTGGTGCTGAGATTACAGGCATGTACTACTCTGCCCAGACTCTGTGGCCGGCTCGGCCTGCCCTGTGGTGCCAGGGATCAAACCATGGTTCCTGAGTTTGCCTAAGCTAGCCTAAGTCTGCTGAGCTAGCTCGCCAGCCCCTGAACCTCTTACATCACCAATACATCTTTCCAAATTCAGCTTGGAACCTCTTTGATCTTATAGGGCCCTGGACTCTACTATGTGAATGACAATGGCATTCGGCTCTCAGGAGACATGTTCTCCACTGGCAGCGGGAACAGCTATGCCTATGGGGTCCTGGACAGTGGATATCGGCCCGACCTTAGCCCCGAGGAAGCCTACGAGCTTGGCCGCAGGGCTATTGTTCAGGCCACTCACAGAGACAGCTATTCTGGAGGCGTTGTCAATAGTAAGACACCAGGATCCTGTCATAGCTGGGGAGAGGAGAGGCGGATTTCAGAGGGAGGCCGAGCAGCAGCGAGGGGGTCTTCCGAGACCCCAGGAGGGAGGGACTGGCGTGTGTGCCTGCGTCTGAGTGTGTATTGCTGCTGTCTCTGTAATAACCTGTGTCGCTGGGCCTGGTGCTATTTTCTCATTCGCCTGCAGTGTACCACATGAAGGAAGATGGCTGGGTGAAAGTGGAGAGCCAGGACGTCAGCGACATGCTGCACAAGTACCGGGAGGCCAGTCAGTAGCGGTGGCCTGGGCTGCGCAGGCCTTCCGGTGGGAGAGCCGCTGGACTCAGGGACTGGGGCCACTTGGCGTCTCAGCCGAGACAGAGAATGGCCCAGTCGCGGGTGAGGAAGGACCATGCTCATCCGTTTCTGCGCTCTCCTTTCAGAGAGCATTTCCCCCTGGGAACCTTCTGGCTCCCCCTAAAGCCAATAAAGAAAAATGGTTACGAATTCTCCCAGTGTGACTAACTAGGCTTGGGGGCTGCAAGGCTATTTTTTTTAGGTTTGACTCAGACTTCTACATAAACAATGAGGCCCTACTCACCCATCCCAGTCCTGTATGTAAGTCTAGCACTCGGGAGTCAGGGGCACACACATGTGGGCCTTGAGTTCCAGGGCAGCCAGGCCAAATCATGAGATCCCATCTCAAGAAAGCAAATCAAATCAAACCAAGCCAAACAAACAAAAAAGAAGCAACCGGTCTCACCAGATATGTATTCCTGCGTGATCCTTCCACACTCGTCTTTCTGGAACATCAGGTGGCCCCGCCCTAGTTATCACTGCCACAGAGACTCAGTCTGGAGACTCTGGTGTGGTTCGCGGTGTGCAGTGCTGAGAGGAGGACGCCACCACTACTTTTTGCCTTTGCAGGGGGATGGGACACATTTTAGTGATCCACTAATCCTCTCCGTGGGTGCCCACCCCTCCACCGGTTCGCACTTCATTGAGGGCCACACCAGTAACACTTTGAGAGCCACACCAGTAACACTTTGAAAGGTCTTATGCAGGCCGGTCCTGGCCCCGCACGCCGCTCCTGCGCCTCGCTCTCTGGCAAGCTGAGCCGGCGATGGAGGCTGGGCGAGGTGGCAACTGTAATCCTAGCACTCAGGAGGTACCAGCAGGAGGATAGCTGTGAGTCAGTAGTGAGACTCTGTACAAAAAAAGAAGAAGAAGAAGAAAAAAAAGGTAATGTGAAATCCAAGCAATCGGCCCTGTGGGACTTTTTTTTTTTAAATGATTGGGAGTTTATGATAACCGGAAGTCGTTTCTAAAATAACTGCAAATTCCCAGGGGAGGCTCCTACTCGGGTGCGACCCGAACCTGCTTGCTGTTCTTTCCGCGTTAAACCAGACCAGTACTGCGCATCTCCCTCAAGGGCCAAGGGGATCCCCAGAGCACCCCGAGGCCCCGCTCTGTGGACCCCACTGGGAAGGACGCGTGGATCAGGGTCCAGGCCTCCGGATCCTGTGAGTTTCTCGCCCGAGGTCTGGCTCCTTTACTCCAGGACCCTAAAACTGAATCTCATGTGGGCGAAAAGGGAGCTGATAAAAACGGGCAGCAACTGAGGCGACTCAGTGGGTCCCGGTTACGAGCACCGCGGTCCCTGAATCCTTTCAGTTGGCTGTCACAGAATGACAGGCCGGAGGGCGAGAGCGAGCCTCTTTGGGCGCCCAGGGCGCTGGCTCCAGATCGGGGGGCGGTAGGTTTGCGGTCCGCAGGTCTTGAGCGCCCCCTCTGGCCGCCGCTACTGGAGGCTCCGAAAGCGAAAGTGAAACCGGCCGGACTCCTAAGGCGCGGTCTGTCTGCGCGAGCCTCCTCAGAGTCCAAGCCCGGAGCCGTGGGGCTTCTTCTTTCGCCGCCCCGGACAGGAATCCCCGAGCAGCAGTCTCGCTGCGGGTGAGCTCGTGAGCACACGCGGGGCGCAGCCTCCCCGCACCCCAGACTTCTTGTGCCTTTGCGCCCGGGAAGTGGAGGCAGCAGGCCGGATGCGCGGGGTCCCCGGCTGGTAGAGTGGACAGCGGAAGAGGGAGCCTCGTTTCTCACTTTCTACCTGCAGATCCCGGTGCTATGGCGCTCCCCGACCCGCGGCCCTGGGCCTCGCTGCTGCTGCTGGACCTAGCCTTCCTCGGACTTCTCCAGGGCGCTCTTGGGGCGCTGCTTCCCCGCGGGCTGCTAGGACTGTGGCTGGAGGGGGCTCTGAGACTCGGAGGCCTGTGGGGGCTGTTAAAGCTGGGGGCGCTGCTGCGGCCGGGAGGCTCCGCAGCACTGCTGGCCCCGCTGTGCCTCGCGACGCCCCTGTTTCTCTCCCTGAGAGCCCTGGCGGGAGGAGCCTTGAGTGCCCCTCCAGTCAGGGTGGCCTCGGCCTCTTGGGGTTGGCTGCTGGCGGGCTACGGGTCTGCGGCGCTAGGCTGGGCCCTGTGGGCCGTGCTGAGCCCCCCAGGCGCCCCGGCGGGGGAGCCAGGCCAGGAGAAGAACAGAGCCCTGATGTGGCGCCTGCTGCAGCTCTCCCGGCCCGACCTGCCCTGGCTCCTGGGCGCCTTCTTCTTCCTGGCGGCCGCCGTGTGGGGTAAGCGTGGGGCGCAGCCCGGGAGCTGAGGTGGGAGCGGCGCTGGTGCCCGCGCGGGCTCCGAGTGAGCTTCCTGCCTGGTCCTTCAGGGGAGACGCTGATCCCTCACTATTCTGGCCGGGTCATTGACATCCTGGGGGGTGATTTTGACCCCGATGCCTTCGTCAGCGCCATCCTCCTCATGTGCCTGTTCTCCGTGGGGAGGTAGGTGAGGAGCAGGTGGGGCCCCCCTGAGCTCTGGGTCGTTAGGGAGCCCTCAGCTTCCCGGCCCGCCTTCGGACACTCCTGGGCAGGAAGCCCCAAGTACCCCTACCTGTATTTGCTACTTACTGCGTTCCCCCTGTCCCTTCATGTCCCTGTTCACATTCATCCAGTGTCCTGAAGTTGGTAGCATGTGTTCCCAAGTTTATTTTACTCAAGCCCACATGTGGGGGCTGTGGCGCAGAAGGAACTACTAAGTTCAGTGCCTCGCAGTGGCTTCCTGTCATTTCTGCCTCCATCAAAGTCAGCCTCTCCCTCCTGCCTCCCAGCCCACCCTCCTCCTCCTGGCAGAGGGGGCGTCTCTCCTCCCTGACCCCTTCCGTC
>PVJA010023364.1:0-33105 GCA_004027025.1 Myocastor coypus | reverse complement strand
TGTAAAATTTAAAAAAAAAAAAAAAAAGAAAGGGGAAAAAGAAAAAAAAAGTAATGTTTATTGAAAATGTTAATGTTTAATTGTTTTAATTGTTTGATCAATCTCATATACCTATATCTATCAATTTAAACTGATCTCATGATGAAAATATGTAATATAACCATTGTTAAATTTAAACAATAAAAATATTAAATCATGAAAAAAAAGTGTTTGGGGCCAGGGAGATAGCTCAGTTGAATAAGTGCTTGCCTGGCAAGTGCAGGGTCCTGAGTTCAATCCCCAGCACCGCAAAATAAAAAATAAAAAATAAATCAAAAAGTGTTTGAAAAAATTCGAAGCAACTATATTGAAAGGACTGGACTCCCATAGAACATATATGGCCCCTAGGAGCCATGAGTGTATAGTAGTATCATTCCTGAAACAAGAAACATGCTACATAGTTACAATGAAATACCTACATGAAAAGAACAAAACCCAAAGCAGTTTTACAGGCAGGTTCTTTTCAGTTTTCCAATACACAGAGTTACCATAAAAAACAGCTTTTCTGGAATGTAGGAAAAACTGTAAAACCCACCTATCCTATTTTTTTCAAGTTAGCAGAACTGAATACCAAAAATAGAAGACATTGGGTCAATTTAACATACTAGAATGGGTGCAAAATAACTTACAAAAGATTATCAAATGCAATTTGAATTAAAAAGGGTTTTAAAAACATAGGAAGCATTTCTATTCCAGAGCACAGAAAGGATGTGCATAATTATCTTTAACACTGTTTTGAAAGTGCTGGCAATTCAGGGAAAAAGAAGTGAAAGAGAAAAAAGGAAAAAGAACAATGCCAAAAAAAACCCCATAAATTATAATTATTATAAACAATACTCCTTTCTATTCAGAAAATTGAAGACCATAAAGTGTTTATAATCATAAAAAAAACATTTCATTAATTTGTGTAATTATGAAAATAAATATTAAAAATGAGAAGCTCTCTTTAGAGAGGTCACCATAACCACAAAGAAAACAGAAGGGAAGTAATTCCCCTCAACATCGTAACAAAAATAGGAACTAGCCAAGAATAAAATTAATCATCAACATCTAAAACTTTTATGATAAAATCAAAGAGGTTTTGATCAATATGGCAAAGTGGTGAGCAACAGAGAATGAGTCTCTGACCACCAACATCAGACCCTGGAGTGTGACAATATGAAGAAGATAGGAGGGAGAAAATGGTACTCTGGACCCAGGAAAGATCTGAAGCATGCATGGAAGCCCACAGAGAGAATAAAGAGATACTTCAATGAGGGAAAAGTAGGTAGCCAGAGGTGCCTTCTCCCTGAGACAGGATTCACTGTGCAAGAAGAAAGATTCAACCCTGTGAACACATGGTAGCTGCTGGTGATTCTCAAAGTCTCCACCATGGAAAGAAAGTGTAGTGGGGGGCAGGGGAACAGATGTAAAGGGCTGCACTAAACAGTGGTGTGTCCTGAGGCCTCAGTCATCCCACATGACAGAGCCATGATCAGGGGGCCAACTTGAACAAGGGCAAGTTGATCTCAGGATTCAGAGTGACTACACGCTCCATCTAGAAGACCCCAGCAGGGTTCAGGCCCACAGAAGATGTGCTGATAGCAGTGGGCCAAATGAGTTTAGTCTTGCTTAGAAGGTACAGGGCTCACTTAGACAATCCACTACATCACCAAAAAGCTATTGTTGGTTTGCTGGGATAAATCAAGACTGTAACAAGACTGTGTCTCCACATGCTATCTACCAGTGACAGCAGAGATAAACCTGGAAGTGAACTTTTTCTTTGTCTTTATCTTTTTTTTTGGTTGTGCTGGTTGTGGTTGTGGTTTTGGTTTTGGTTTATTTTTTGTTTTCTGTTTTAGTTTTATTTCCTCCTTCATAGCTTGGTGGGGATTTTTTTGTTTTTGTTTTTGTTTTTGTTTTTTTTTGTGGTTCCAGGAATCAAATTCATGACCTTTGCACTTTCGCAGGAAAGTGCTGTGTCACTGAGTTATGTTCTTAGCCTGATCGCCTGTCTCTTGGTGACTACAGTTCTGTTCTTTTAATCTCTTCCTTTTCTCTTTCCCTCCAAGTTTTCTGCCCCACTTTCCCAAGCTTACTGTGATTCTCTCTGTTTTTCCTACTTATTTCTAATCTCTTCTTCTTTGTCTATCCCTCTATTTTTTCCCCTCACGCTTCAAAATTTTAACAGGAGAAGGTAAAATTGAAATATTAAGAACTTATATACTGCACATAATTTTGTGGTGTTTGCTAGATTTTGTTTTACAACTACAAATCTAGTTTATACAAGTAAGATGGCAAATCAATGGTTACCTCAGTTTGTCATTTTGCTAGGCCATGATTGTTGTTACTATTGTTGATAATGGTTATCACTTTATCCAAAAGTGACATCATTGTTCTAAACAGCTATTATTCCTACTATTCCAAGACTGAAAATGATTAAAGGTCATAGAAAATACTGTAACACTGCCGAATAATCAGAGACTGGGCAAATAGGCAACTTTCATCTTTAATAAATGGAAGACATACGATCTTGCGTCAGACTCAAGCCCAAATACAATTACATTTCACATAAGTAGTCATTTTCTAAGGGTTCTAAATACTAGCAATACAACAATATATACTGAAGGCAATTTACAAATATCACTCCAAGAATTAAACTAAAAAATGACAAGAAGATAATTAAACAAGATACAACCTCAGACATCCAGTTCACCAAAAGCAAACCCAGGGGGCAATGATAACTTTATATATATATATATATATATATATATATATATATATATATGTATATATATATCAGTTATATATCCATTAATATTAATGGCCTCACCTCACCAATCAAAAGATAAAGACTGGCAAAGTAGATTAAAAAGCAAGATCCAGTAATAAGCAGCATACAAAAAACACATTTAATTCAAAAAGAAATTCGTAGACTGAAAGTCCATAGATGGAAAATAATACTCCATGTAACCAGAACGGAGAAAAAAAGAGGATTAATTAGTCTATTTGCATATAAAGTGAATTTCAAGCCAAGACTGAGTACGAGAGATAAAAAAGATTACCATATCCTTGTAAAGGCAACAATCTAAAAGAAAGAGATAACAATCATGAGTATATGTTCAACAAATACCAGTGTACCCAACTATATAACACAAACATTAATCAACAGGAAAATCAAATAATCACTAACACAATTGTATTGGGGGATCTCAGTACCACGCTCTCATAAAAAGACAGATCAACTAGACAAAAAATCAACAATGAAACATTATAACTTAATCAAACTTTTGAACAAATAAACTTAGACGTCTAAAGAGTGTTCTATTGCACATCAGAATACACATTCTCCTCAGCTGCACATGGGATGTTCTCCAAAATAGACCACACACTAGCTCACAGAACATGCTTAAGTAAATGCAAAGGAATTGAAATTATTCCATGTATATCATCATACAATAGTGCAATGACATTGGAAATCAATGGCAAAAGAAGCCACAAGAACTTTATAAATCCATGGAAATTAAATAGCATCCTCTGGAAAAACCAATGAGTAACAGATGAAATTAAAGAAAAAATTAGGCAGTTTCTATAATTACAAGATAATGGCAATATAATATACTGGAACTTACAGACAACAATGAAAGCAGTCTTAAGAGGGAAATTTATAGCAGTAAAAACCTATACCAAGGAAACAAAGCAATCACAAATAAACAACTTAATAATGAACCTCAAATTTGTAGAAAACGAGAACAAGCTAAGCCAAAAGTTCACATGAGCGAAGAAATTATGAAGATGAAAGTAGAAATTAACACATTACAGACAAAAAAAAAAAAAAAACAGAATCATTGAATTGAAGAATTGGTTCTTTCAATGATTAAATAAAATAGACAAACCCTTTTCCAACCTTATCAAAAAAAGAAAAGACTCAAATCTGCATAATTGGAAAGGAAAAGGTGAAATCGTTAAGAGACCTTGAAAGAATTCAGAAGACTTTCTACATCTACCTTGAAAACTTGTATTCTAATACAATGCAAAATACACAAATACAGACAGATTTGTACATACACACAGGTTACCAAAGGAGAATCAAAAAGTTATAAAAATCCTAAATAAACTGGTATCAATCATTGAAATCAAAGATGAACTTAAAAATCTACCAACAAAGAAAAATCTAGGTCCTGATAGATTCACTGCTAAATTTTACAAGAAATGTATTTATTTATATTTTTAGGGAAGGGTCTACAGGGTGTTTAGGGCCTCACTACTAGACTGGACTCATAGGGATCCGCCTGTTTACAGCCTCCCAAGAGCTGGAATTACAGGTGCTCACCACCACTTCCAGCTCAATTGCCATCTCAGTGCTCCTCAGAGGCAGGGCTGGCACAGATCCAACCCTTGGCCCCTTCTACAAGAAATTTAGAGAAGACCTAATACCACTAATTCTCCAACTCTTTAATGAAATTGAAAGGGAAGCAATACTCTCAGATTCATTCCCAGAAGCAAACATTACCCTGATACCAAAACTACAGAAGGGTCCAACTAAAAAAGAAAATTACAAGCCATTCTTTCTTTTTTTTAATTTTTTATTTATTTATTTTTTTCTTGTTTCAGCTCCTTTGTTTGTTTATTCACTCATTTTTTTATGGCTGGCTCAGCCCACCTCAAGGGCAGGGCTGGCGCAGCATGTGGTGCCGGGGGTCGAACCACAGTCCCTGAAGCCGCCCAAGCTCCCAAGCAGGCGCCTTAGACCACTGAGCCATCCTGCTGGGCCCACAAGCCATTCTTTCTAATGAATATAGATGCAAACATTCGGACTCATAGTGATCCTGCTGTTTTCAGACTCCCAAGTGCTGGAATTACAGGCACGCACCACCATGCCCAATCTCAATCACTGTCTTAGCATGCCTGGGGGGGGGGGGCAGGAGGGCTGGCCTGGCACACCGGAAATCAAGCCCTGGCCACTGTACTCTGCCTAAGCAGGCACTTTAGTCCACTGAGCTATTATGCTAGCCCTTAAACTAAATTTTAAATGGATCAAATAAGTAAAATAATACAAAATATTAAAACAGAAACACTAAATCTGCCAAAACAGGTAAACCTGTTGAAGACCTTGGTGTAGGCAAAGAATTGATAAATAAAACCCTAATCAGCTATCACAAAGAATCAAAAACCGGAGCCTCATCTTATTAAAATGCTTTTGCACAGCAGAAAAAACTACCAACAGGATGAAGAGACAATCCACCATGTGGAAAAAAGTATTTCCAGCTGTTCCTCACAGAGGATTACCATCAAGAACATATAAAGAACAACAAAAAACAAAACAAAAAAAAAATCAGACCTCCCAAATTTAAAGACCCAGTCCACCTCTTTGCTGTCTTGCAATATGGCAGATAAAAAAACTGAGAAGTCAGACACTAAAGAAAAGAAACTCAAAGCCAAGAAATCTTCTGCCAGTGGTACTGATGAAAAAAAGTAAGGTGAAGAAGCCAAAAAATGTCCAAGAAGGGGCAGCCCCACTGCAGCCTAAATCCTGTCGTGGTTAGAGGAATTGGTAGATACTCCTGATCTGCTATATATTCCAGAAAGGCTTTGTAGAAAAGAAAGCACACAGTTGCTAAAGAAGAAAAAGACGGAGAACATTCTTGTTACAATCACAAAACCAGTAGGTGGGGACAAGAATGGAGGTACCTGGGTAGTTAAGCTCCAAAAAAATGCCTAGATCTATCCTACTGAAGATGTGCCCTGAAAGCTCTTGAGCCATGGCAAGAAACCCTTCAGTCAGCCTGTGAGGACATTTAGAGCTAGCAACAGCCCCACACCATCTTGATCAGCCTCACCAGGCATCACAGAGGCAAGAGAGTGGTCTTCCTGAAGCAGCTGGCCAGTAGCTTGCTACTTGTGACTGGGACTCTTAGCCTTGTGTTCCTCTATGAAGACCACACCAGAAATCTGTCATTGCCACCTCTACAAAAGTTGTTATCAGCAAAGTGAAAATTCCCAAACACCTCAATGATGCTTACTTCAAGAAGAGGAAGCTGTGGAAACCCGGACACCAGGAGGGCAAGATCTTCGACACCGAGAAAGAGATAACAGATTTCAGAAGAGCACAAGGTGGATCAGAAAGCAGTAGACTTACAGATTTTAGCAAAAATCAAAGCTGTTCCTCAGCTCCAGGGCTACCTACAATCTGTTCTTGCTCTGACAAATGAGTTTAAACTCATAAATTAGTGTTCTAAATTTCTTACTAAGAACCTAATTAAATTACTGATACATTAAAAAAAAAGACCCAAGCAAAAAATAGGCATGTGAGATGAATATATACTTCTCAGATACAGAAATATAAACAGAAAATAAATATAAGAAAAATATTCAACATCACTGATCAGTCAAGAGATGCAAATTAAAACAACACTGAGATTCTATCCCACCCCAAAAAAGAATGCCTATCATCAAGAAATCAACCAATAACAAATGCTGCAGGGGTTGTGGGGAAAAATAAATCCTCTTCACTGTTGGTGAGAATGTAAACTGGTGCAACCATGATAGAAATCAATACGGAGATTTCTCAAAAACCTAGATCAGGAGGTCCCATTTGACCCAGCTGTCCCCTTCTAATTATCTTCCAAGGAGAATTAAAAACATTATACCACAGTGATATATGTGCACCCATGCAGTACAATTTGTAACAGCTAGAACTGAGAAACAACTCAAATGCGTATCAACTGAGGAATGAATGAAAAAGATATGATCAGCCAGGGAGATAGTTCAATAGTACAAGCTCTCCTGCTTGACAAGCACAAGGCCCCCAGTTCAATCCCTAGTACTGCAAAGAGAAACAAAAAGGTACTACCTCAATAATAAATAAAATTGTTTGTTTCATGCAATTCTGTATCATTTATAACTTTTTGTTTTAATACTACTTTGTGCTCTCTTTTAAAAAGAAAAAGTTGTGATTCTTTCGTAAAATAGAGTGCTACTCAGACATAAAGAAGGATAAACTAGAGACGTTTATAGATAAATGGATGCATCTTGGAACCATACTTACTGAAATAAATCAGACCTGCATATGTAAACACCACATTATCTCCCTAGTGTGAGAAGCTGAAAGAGTAAATAAGATCTAAAATGTGCAACAGATACTATAAAATGGGAAAAGACTTCAAAGAAAAGAGAAACTGAGATGGGGAAATGGAGAAAGGAAAGGAAAGGAAAGGAAAGGAAAGAAACAGATACAATAATTAAGATAGTTATACTACAAATTTTCTTAGTCCTTTGAAAAGAAAGATTTATGCTAATATTGTTTAGACAATTAAATGCTGGCATCTTTTGTCTTCAAGTTTGTAATTTATCACTCTGATTAACTAATTTAAAGATAACAATATGCAGTGTATTAACCTTTGTCACCCTTCTATTATCTTGTTTTGAAATTTGAAGGGATTTTTTTTCTTTAACAAAAAATAATAATTATAAAGGAAGTTTTGCATGGGAAAAGAGGAAAACATCAAAACTTCACTGAGGCCACAGAATAATACCCTTCCCACCACAGAACAGAAAGTTGTGGCATGCTTCTAAGGGCATAAAAACATGAATTATACCAAATCAATTACAAATTTGAAGCAAGTAATAAAACTATAAAAATAATTCCAAAGTTCAAATGCTAGAAAAAAATCTGAAAAAACCCAAAAAAGAAAAAACATTGGAAAAAGAAAATATTAAATGGGGGCTGGGTGTGGTAGCACATGCCTATAATCCCAGCACTTAGGAGGCTGAGGCAGGAGAATCAGTGTGAGTTCCAGACCAGCCTGAGCTACACAAGTCAGCTCAAGCCCAGCCTGAACTACATAGTAAGACCCTGTCTCAAAAAGACAAAAAAAAGGGGCCGGGGAGATAGCTCTGTGGCACAAGTGCCTGCCTGGCAAGAGCAAGGTGGTGAATTCAAACCCCAGTTCTGCAAAAAAAAAAAAAAAACAGAAAAAAAAGAAAAAGATTTTAAATGAAAAATTACCCAGGAGATAGAAGAAATTGTCAAAAAGTAAAACATTATATACAGTTTCAATTACCAAACCACCTAACTACAAGATTAGACAGATCAATCAGCACAATAAAAAAAAAACCCTTAACATCAGTATTTAGTACATGAAAATGATAGCTTTCTTAAATCAATAAAAAACACTATATTGAATAAGATTTGTTCAAATTATTTAAGTGATTGAAAAGAAAGAGAACTAGTTGTACCATCCACATGCCAAAATAAATCCCAGATATACTAAAGGTTTTCAAATGTAAGAAATAAAAGTACTTAACTGTTAAGTTTTATATAGGTAGGTAAATAGATTTATATAAGCTTTAGTTTTAAGCAAGCAACCAAAAAGGAAAAACCATCATTGAAAACTTAATAGATCTAACTACATAAAATGTAATATATCATCATGTCAAGTAACACTACGAAAAAAATTGGAAGCCAAAAGACAAATGAGAAAAATAATTGCACTGTGCTGGCCAGATGAAGGGTTAACTTTCTTAATATTTAAGGACCTCTTATAAGTTAGAAATAAAAGGAATAGGCAGTAGAAAATTGAACAGAGTATGTGAATAGAAAACTCATGAAACAAGACAAATGACCAGTAAGTACATGAAAAAATGTTTAGTCTCCTAGTATTGAGGACAATGAAAATGAAAACATTAAAGGGAAGCTATTCCTCATTCAGTGAATTGACAAAAAAAAAAAAAAAAATTGAAGTCCAGCCCTGTATAGACTGTCAGCCAGAAAGCATTTTCAAATGATACTAGTGGGGGTACAAATCAATACTGTTTTCCAGAAAGCAATTTTCTTTGTTTTCTTTAAAGAATACAAAACAGTAATTTTAAAAAAAACACAGCGTTCAAAATTATACAAAATTCCACTAAACAAAGTAACAGGAATTACTGCATTGTATGATATTATATTCAAATTAGCTGTTTTGATTAGCAGATATAAATGTGCAAAATTCATTTGAAAACAAAACAACAAAAGTTATACGAAATTTAAAAGAAAAAAACAAGAATAAAAAGAAAAAATTTTAAGCATGAACTGCTCCAGGAGGCAATTCTAATACACATTAAAAGTTTTAAAAATCTTTACACTCTATTTTGTGTACATATTTTACAACATGTTTGAAATTTTCATTAAGAATAATTTTATATGCACTTATCTAGTCATTTTATCTCTAAGAATTTATCACAAAAAATAATGAAGAATACTAATAAAGACTTAAGAAAAGATTATAAATGATACTAATGATGAGAAAAATACTGACTAGCACTGTAATTTTTTCTTCCAAATGCAAGGAATTTCTTTGATTCCTTACATCTATACAACATGTGACCACCAGTGATTAAATAGAAAAAGAAAAATTCTCCCTGGTAGCCAGAAATCCCAAAAGTTTCCAAGCATCACATGATTCTAACTCTATTTGCATAATATAATGAATATTTCACATATCCATTGTCCTTCAACAGTCTGGATGTCTTTCCTAAAATGCAGCAACACAAAAATAATAATTGATATTTTTTTCCTCAAGATATAACAATGCCCTAGAGAATCCCTCCTGGCCTCCATACTTTTACCCAGTATAGCTCAAGAATTATAACAGTAATTAATAATAATAATAATAATAATAATAATAATAATAAATCAAGCCTTCTCCTTTAATGGCAGGTGAAAGTCAAGTCCCAGATCTTATGATTCTGCATTACAGATCAGAGCCTTAACCTGCTGAAATTCACCTTATTTACATTTACTCAGACTTTTTATGGTACAAAGAAATTTAAATTTGATATTAAAAGCCCTGAACTCACAGACTGACACAAAACAAAGTTACTTATTCAAAATGGCAAACAAATCCTCTACAACAGGATCAAAGTTCCCAGACCATAAAATAAAACACATCCAGTTTAGCAAGACTGAGGAAAAATCGGTGTTAGCCAAGTGGAAATTTAGAAGTGTTAAATATCATTAAAAAGTTTTATTCATTTTCTAGGAATAGACAAAAATTCATAGAAACTTAACAGGAACTTGGTATTACCTGAGAATCTTTCCTTGAAGAAAATCTTCCCCAAAAGAACCATTTCTTTTTTCCTGGGCTCTCTCTACCTTGGTGTGTGTCCAGGAGTTTGGAGGATAATTCTGTAAAGTATGAGGCAAAGCCCAGACACAATTTATCAAAGTGTGGTCTGCAACCACCCTGCACTTTTAAAGCAGCAACTTTTCATCCAATACAAATAGACTGACTGTATGAGATTGTTAATATTAAACGATTTCTAGCTTTCTACAGCAGTTGAGAAAAAATATATAAGCCCTCGAAAAGGTGCCATACCAAGGTTATTTTGCATTTCTCCCAAGAATGACTGAGAACTGGAGGATGAGACTAGACCCCAACATAAGATATGACTAACCAGATGGTCAACTAAAAGGAAAGATAAATCTGGCAAAGAAAGATTCGACGTTGAACACTGGCCAAGCCCAAAGCAGTGCGACATCAGCTAATAATACTGTCAGCCAAGTAACATCATACTATCATCTTTTGCTGCTGAGAGAGGGCTGCTGGTGGGATTGGGAGGTGGAAGAAAGGAGTAAAACATGGACCTCATTCTTGTCTGCAACAGATTTCTAACCTGAAGCAAGAACAAGATGGGTGAAGAAAGAGGTTTCAACTGCTGTTCTTGAAATTAGGATGTTGTAATTTACCTCACATCAGTGAGGCAGGTGCTCTACCTGGGATCCTGGACCCTGAGGAAGTAGCTCACAAATGGAGACAGAGTAAGGGAGCATTCACAGCAGTAATAACCAGCATCCATGTCCCAACCAGGATGTTCCTGCTGCCCAGCCCACTGCTTTGTTCTCAGCCTTCCCCAGTCTTCTGAGAGTTGTACATGATATCCCACCAATAAATTCCTTTTCTGTTTAAATAAGCTAAGATCATTTGCTATTGTCTGCATCTGAAACTACCTCTTCTATACCTAGAGAGTGTTTATCTCATGTTGACTACCACCTTCTAAATATAGCACCACCATGTTCCCAGAGAAGCAGAACAACTCAAGATTCTAGTAGTGTCTCAAGATGAAGCACAGAAACAATTGGAGAATTCAATAAAGGGACCATCTATAAATGTGCAGACAAGTTGTAGGGAAATTTTAAGAGGTCATGCAGAAGCCTCATTTACAATTTTGAATAAAAAAGTGATAAATTATAGACAAGATTCCCAGGACTAGTAAAAGCTTGTTTGCTACTCTTCCTGGTCCAAAAATAATTGAGGGGAGAGATCAAAACTGAAGGTATCTTTCAAAAAACACTGATCTTCACTTGAGGCCATAGCCAGCCTGAGGCTTTCTCTAGCGTAGATCAGATACTTTGGCCATACTCTCCTCCCTCCCCACCTCTGACCTCCTACCACAGGTTCCCCATTAACTAGATGCCCCTGACTCAAGATATAGGGCACTGGAACCTGCTGATGAAAGCTTTCAGAAACAGGATCCTGGAAGAACAGGTGAGTGGAGAAGAGTAGATCTGGATGGTGAAGAAACACCAGGAAGCCTTTGACACAAACACCTAAGGAGCTGCAGGTGATGCCCACGCGCCCACAGGTGTATTCACCCAGCCCTTGTGCCAGCCCTCTCCTGGACAAGTCCAGGTCAAGGTTCCATGAAGACACTCTAACACACCTACCAAGTGATGAGGCATTCTGCTCAGCTTCCTCCATGGGCCCCAGAATGGATTGCAGGAGCATCTGACTCCACATCTTCTCATCACTCCCTCTACTCTTCCATCACCATAGCCCCACTCCTCCTTCCGGCTTGAAGATACATGCAGACGTTTACAACTGAGGACAAATGTAGACGCCACTGTTTCCGTCCAAAATTAAGGGGCTGTAAAACCGCCCCTAAGGCAGTTGGTTTAGTAGGACCTAAAGGGAGTCAAGAATGTAAACCTCAAGTAACAGTATACTCAGATGCCACTTCTGCAAACAATTGTCTATAGAGACTTTTCTAAGAATATTACAGAAATAGTGATCTTTTTAAAAAACAAAAACAAACATCCAAAGTCTGTACTTAACAATATAAAGATCATACAAGGTACGCAATTATAAATGGAAAGGCAGAATTCTTTGAAATGATAGAAGTATAAAAGGCTTTGATGCATAGATACAGTATCATAGGTCATCATGAGATACTACAGGAACACAACAGTGAAAAACACCTATTATTCCTCTATTCAACCTCCTACAAACAGTTACTCAGCACTTACCACATTTAGGCCACTGGGCTAGGATTGTAATAGAAGGCAGAGGAGCTCGAACAAAATGTTTTCCTTCAGCTGTATCTAATTAAGCCTGAGTATTTCCCTAAGGAAGAGGGATGGGAGGAAGACAAGAGCTGTCACTTCCTGAGCATTTACAATGTGACAGGTACTGCACTGAGCATGTCCCAATCACATCTGTTCAGTTCTAATAGGACATGGGCTAACAGATAGGGTATAGATACATAGATAGGATATAGAAGTCTAATAACTAGCAAGAAGTCACACAGAAGGAGATGGGAGGAGAAGCAAGACCATAAGTTGTAGCATTTCACTTGCTGTATAACACTTCACATTATAAGAGGTACATGTTGGGAAGCATGAGGACTTGGTCGGGGAGGGAAAATACACACTACCCACGGATATGCATCTAAAATTTCATCCTAACCGATAAGCGCTTCCAACCCTGATTTCTTCATTACCCCATTCTCTGCCATGAGACAGCCCATCAACAATGTCTTGTCAGAGAATACTGATACTTGGACATTTAAATCAATGAATATATCCATTCCAATCATCCCATCTATCAGAAATACTAAATTCTCTTGGCAGTGTAGGTACAGAGAGAAGAGGAGAGGACAGGAGAAAAAGAAGAGTGAACACCAAGAAATACATATAGTTACATATAAAAGAGAAAAAGACATATTGGCAGGATTAAAAAAACAGATTATCTAATTTTTTAATCAAGAAAGACAAGCAAAGAATGCAATCAGGGCTCTCTATTTAGACTGCTCTAGCTCACCTGCCAGGACCAGATCTCCCAGTTGTGTGACTTTAAGAAGAGTCCTAAACTTTGCTGAACTTCATAGAGACAATAACAACATGGATTAACGGCTGAAATGTTCACTATTTAACTAATACTGTCCATTTTCTCTGTAGGCCATGCTGACCAGGGCCCATGCCATTAAAATCAGAACCAGCAAGCTACCCTCCACTACACCAACTTCCTGCCACTTTTAATAGGATAGTTCTGAATTTTTTCAAGCCTGACTACATCATTTACACTTGCACTCATGGATTTCGCTGAATGCTGTGTGTGTGTGTGTGAGAGAGAGAGAGAGAAAGAGAGAGAGAGAGAGAGAGAGAGAATGTGGCTACAAAAACTGTAAATTAATCACTTTCACAAAGACAAGAAAATTGCTTTTTAAAATTCCATAGAAGTAGGAGTTTGGGAACAAGTAAATTTCTAGAGGAAAACAAAATTATAGAATTTTACCCTCACATTTCTTTACATTAAATTCTTGCCAACTTAAAATAAAGTCAAACCGGGACCAGTGAGATGCTTCAGCAGTCTAAAGCACCAGCTTAGGCAAGCTTAGGCGACCACAGGGACCAAGGTTCAATCCACAGCACCACATGCTGTACCAGCCCGACCCCCAGAGCAGGCTGAACTGGCCATAAAAAAAAGAAATAAAATAAAGCAAACTAATTATTATAAAATATGGGTAAATGTCAAGTAAGAAGGAAGAAAGATCATTACTCAGGGAAAAAAAAGAAAAAAATCTTCTAACCTTTTACATCAGGTGACTGCTGAATGCACATACACTATGAGTTTCAGTTAAAATTAAATGTTTAAGCTATATACCTTTTGTATTCTGCTTTAATAGACTTTAGTTTTCTGACCAAATAGCTATAGTAAATAAGAGTAGTCTTGTGTAGCTGGGAATATAGTTGAATGGTAGAACATGTGCCTGGCATGCATGAAGCTCTGGGTTTGATCCCTGGTACTACAAAATCAAGAACAACAATAATCGAAAGATGCATTGCTCTGTACCTACTTCACAGGTACATGGTAAGAATTAAACAGAAAAATCCAGGAGCCAGTGCTGAGCATACAATAAACTCTCTTTAGATGATAGCACCTCTAAGGCAGTGGCCTCAGTAGGCACATAGTAAATGTTAGCTATTAAATTGATAAGACTAATAGCAGTCTGGTTCTGCCACAAATTAGTGGGATACTCACTGAGTCATCTTGCTTCTGACCAGCAGTATATAGAAGCATTTATACTATAGTGATCAATGTTCGAGCTTTGGTGTGAATGCAGATCGTAGGATGATCTGGATCTGATTTGCCAGGTTTGGGTGTGGTCTGGACTTAGCTTAGAGACAAGCTCCTACATGCTGCTAATGGTTTGTGGTCCATACTTCGAGGATCCAAGGCCTTGTATGTCATTCTCAAATTGAGACATACATCAGAATCACCAGATGGATTTGTGGAAAAACAGGTGGTTCTGTTATTTAAGAAAAAGAAATAGAAACTGTGTGCTTCTGATTTAGTAGGGCTGGGTTGCGGCCCAAGAATTTAAGTCTCTAATAAGATCCTAAGGTGATGATGGTGCTACAAGTCTAGCATTCACATTTTTAGAATTTCTAGCACAGTGTCTAAGTATGGTTCCAACTTGATGCAGAGATTCAAAATGGACTTGGCCATTTTAAGCTGAGTGAAATGTGTTGTGAATGGAGAACAGCTGAGCTCACCACATTCCTGCTCACCAAAGGTCATATCTGAAATAAACCTTGGAAGTAGTGTTTACATCCATCAACAAATGGGTGGGTAAAGAAAATGTGGTAGGCATACACAGTGGAACACTACTGCATCATGGAGAAGGATGACCCTGAGTCATTTTTAGGGAAATGCATGCACTTTGAGACCATAATGTTAAGTGAAAAAAATAGGCACACAAGCTTAAATGTTGTAAGATTGCTCTTATATAAGACACGCAAAATGTTGACAAAATCTATAGTCAAATAAAAGATAATAGGAAACAGGAAGGGAGCTGTTTTGCAAAAGAGGAGGGGACTAAGAGGGGGTGGGAGAGAAAGGAAATGGAATTTTTTAAAAAATGTGTTATTTACATGTTTCAATTCTCCACAATAAAATGTAATCATTACATACTGCTGCAAAGGTGTATATGTGTGTGTGTTGTTGTGTATACACAGAATTTATGTATTGTATCGTATCGTATCGTATCGTATCGTATCGTATCGTATCGTATCGTATCGTATTGCATTGTATTGTATATTCCAGAAGAACGAAAGCTAGGGGTACAAATACTGGCTCTCACTGTCCTTTGCAACTCACCTTGCCTTTCTTTTACTAAAAAAATTTTTTTAAAACTTTATTTATGTTACAGTTGACTCAGCCTGCCCTTGGGGTGGAGCTGGCACAGCATGTGGTGCCAGGGATTGAACCACAGTCCCTGCAGTTGCCTAAGCTTGCCTAAGCAGGTGCTTTAGACCGCTGAGCCATCTCATTGGCCCTCGACCATAGCTTTCCCTTCAGTAGATAGGGTTCCTGCTTTGTTTTCCTTTCCCTTTTCCCTTTCCCTCCCATTCTTCTCAAGAAGCGCACAAGAAAAAACTCCTTTTCTCGAGTGAGAATAGAACATCAGCTCTAATTCTGGGGTCTTGACAAGCCCAAAAATGCAAACATCACTTAATGTGACAAGGAAACCGTAAGTGCCATGAGGAAACACTGTTAGTCAGGTAAGGAGATAATGTGCACAGAACATGCTGAGCAAATAGCAGCCCTTTGTGAGTCAGCATTAGCATAATTACTGAACATCAGTAATTGCTGAAATTATGTTCACCAGGATCATTTATAATTCTAAGTGAGAGGCTTCTTCCCTGGATGCTCCCAGCAAGGAGGTGAAGGTGGCTTACCAGCTGGTGCTAGATGTTCAAAAAAACATTAGCCATCTCCCAAAGGGGGTCTCGAGCATAGACTGTAGATGGATCATCATCTAAGGTAGGAAGCAAGCTTTGCCAGAAATTTCACCACATCTCTAACACTGTTCGATTTTCCTCCAGAACTTTACCTCCTCTAAGTTCAGTTTATCCTGCGTTGCCTGGTCAGTAAGACAAGGTTATATAGTAAAATGTAGAAGGAACTGTTTAATTGGGCATGCAGAAAGTACACTGGAAACTAAACTATCTGTCTCGGTGAGATCTTCTGAAGTCAGGTTCAACCAGGGAGCTGTCATGTGCTACCAATGCAGGGCAGAATATGAGACCTCCCATCCCTACAAAAGAGCAAATGAGTTTAATTGGGCGTGAACAGCACTTTACAGAGTATAACAAGAGAGAAGAAATTTTAAATCCCAACACCATGTGGATCTACGTTAAAGACAGAACTGTGGAGGTCGACTGAAAGTACTTTGTAAAGTGTGAGCACATTAATAGACACTGAAAATTCACTGCCGTTAGTCCCTGTTGTACTTGGATACAGACAATGGGACACAGAAGGCACGAGATTAGCAGAAGAGAACCCACAGCCTCCAAAGGAGAAGAGCAACTGGCATAACCGAGGCAAAATGATGCCCCTTAGAAACCTGTGGCAAGAGCTCCAACACCACATGATGAAGCAAGTATTGCTCCATCTCCTAGGGCAGACAACCTGAGAATTGTCTTCAGTACTCAGTCTCTCCTTCTCCTGTGTTCTACTGGCCACCAGAATTCAAGCTATATGAGCATAGTTTTGCTTGTTTTGCTTACTGCTGCATCCCTCAGAGCCTAGAACACTTGAATTAAGGAAGAAATCAGCAAGTACTTAATGGCACTGCCTCCAAGGAGGTTCATTGTCTCTGCTGACATCCTAGCTCAAGTGATCAACATTTCATCCCTAGCTAGCTACACAAGCCCTTACCTAGGGTTTGTCTCTCAACTCTTGTCCCCTCTGAGCTGTACTCTGTATAGGACCAGGTAATTTCTAAGCTGACTACCGGACTAATAGTCTAGATGATACCCACAGTGTGCAAAGCTTGCCAGAATTCCTCTTTATTAAATAAAGTCCTGTGGTTTTTTGTATCTATGTCTGCTATAAATTAGGCTAAATCTTTTATGTGCTAGGCAAGCTTCTATGGACTTTCCTGAGTCTCACCCTTTGGAAAGCCCAGTTCCATCCCATCTTTACTGAAAGACCTTTTATAATAATCCCTGTGCAAAATGTCTCTCTTAATGCTGATCTTTTCTCTGTCCTACACATCTGATTTTCAGCATTTACCACTCAATATCATAGAATGACCTTTCATGGGTACGATAAAATTATCATCCATGCACTGTGCATTCTTAACCTCAAAGTGGTTTTCTAACTGGAAACACATAACAAGCTTGCTTGTCCATCATTGTGATTTCCATCCCTACTTTACAGCTGAAATTGAGTTCCAAGAAATTTGCACAATGTTCTGAAGCTAATCAGTGACAGAGCTGAGATTCAAGCCCAGGGCCTCAGCATCACGCCCCCATACTTCCATGTATCAGTTGCTCCACCTGCATTGTCTCCCTAGAGATCTGTGTTCATAACCATCCTTAGCAAAGTGCTATATGTGATCAATCTATTTTGCATACTTGCAAATATTCTTCAGATTTTGTAAGTGATTTACATGGGTTAACATTTACTTCTCACAATCCTGTAAGACATAGCCTGTTATCCTTTATCCCACAGTGCAAGATGAGATTTCTGAAGCTCAGAGAAGTTAAATTGCTCTTCCAAAGCTACACAGTAATCAAACAATGGGCCAGGATTTTAAATTAGGCAGTCCAGTTCCTGAGCCTAAACCTCTCTCTCTCTCTCTCTCTCTCTCTCTCTCTCTCTCTCTCTCTCTCTCTCTCTCTCTCGCTCTCTCTCTCTCTCTCTCTCTTTCTCTTATAAATTTTCTACCTCCCTTTCTATACTGCCCCAAGAGTATTTGTGGCTTAATTAGTGACCCCATAGACCATGAGTCAGGAGAAGGGCCTTAGCAAGATTAAACATTTACACCATCCATAAAGTATCTGTCTTGGAATGACAGTTGACAGCTGATAAGGTTTGACATTTTCAAATCAATTTCTATTGATTTCTTTCTCGTGGAAAAAAAGGATACCGGTTTGATGGATAAAACCAGCACTGGGAACAACAGAAAAAGTAGGCCATGAACTAGCTCTTCAGAGAAGGGCACAGAAGCCACGAGCAGATGCATGCTGCTGACTGGACAAGCCCTTGTGTGGCAGAGCCCTGTCGAGAGGTGTGGCCTCAGTGTCAGGTGAATAGCACAGGCTCAAAGCTCTCATCACTCATGTTTTCTCCTGGCAGAAGCAGAAAGAGTGATCTGTGCTTGGGCATGGTCATGCAGTTATGAATATTTATGTGGTCAACACATAAAACCTCCTTGGAACAAATACCATTTTGATGGATTTAATGAGTTAATTTAAATGATTTCCACATCCTGGTGGTTGTCTACAGGAGATGAATGGATGGCATTTCTGTAAATTCTACGGAGTGAGGAAACATTTTAAACAAATGTGTGCATAAATCCATGTTTGTTTGATGAACATATTACTCCTGTGTTTCCATCCTGAGCCTGTGCTATGTGCCTGGCAATGTGATGCTGCTTTTTAATGCTGAATCTCCATGACCACCCTCTGAGGTTCTCTAAGTATGGGGATATATAGGATTCTGTGACAGCCAGGATCTGACAAGGGGAAGGGGAAATGGCATCTTGATGTGGCACAGCTTAGCAGTGCATGCAAGAATGTTTCTGGGAGGCCTAATGGCTGACTGGTAGGACTGCAGGACAAGTCCCTTCCTATGGTACAATGCCTACAACAGGCCTGCACTGCCACGCCTGCCTAGCCTGTTACAACTGGTTACCATGGGTCCCACTGCCTTTCTCCTTGACTGGGGCTCTTGACACAGGTCACTCACCTCAATGAGTAAAGCATTTTTATCTGCTGGACCACAACTAATCCTCCATATCAGTAATTATGATTTTGCTCCTACTACATGATGAAGGAAAACAAAATCCAGAGCATTTAAGGCATTTCACCAAAAACACATGGTTAGGAAGTTCCAGTCTGATCATGGACCTGAATCCAGACCTTAGCACTTAGTCCTCTGCCCTGGTACCCATTCTGTGGGTTCCCCTTGCCAAGCTTTTCCACCTAAGGTAAATCAGATTGTTGGCTCCAATTATTCCCTTTTTTCCTGTTTAGAATTGTATCTCTAAGCCCTTGTCATTGTATTTCGCAGTTGCTACCATGCAGAATGGATCGTTTTTCTCAGCCTCTTGACACTAGGCTTCATCACATGGCTTTATCTGGCCAGTGGAGCTCTGGAGATAACAAATGGAGCCCACAGACATGTTTGGAAGATGTGAGCAGCCTTTCATCTGGGGATTCACCTAAGAAAAGGAGGACCTCATAGCTACTAGTTCAAGGAACAGACCTAAACCTAACCCACACCTGCAGCCAACATCAGCTTGACCTGCACATAAGAAAATATAAGGGGTGAGTAAAATACATGGTGAATGCTTAAATGTTAACAATGTTACACTATGAAACAAATGGCCATTAATCCCTCAAAATTCTTGGTTAGGGAGATAGCTCAGTGGCATAAGCATATGCCTGGCAAGCATAAGTCCTGAGTTTGATCTCTGGTTCCTGAAAAAAGAAAGAAAAATCCCCTCCTTTTGAAGATACTTATCTGATCATTCTGACCACTTTCTTAAGCAGTTCTGTGATTTCTCTTTTGTGAGTGTCTTTATGAACTGTGTTCAAAGATGCAGTGAAAGCTGCTGCCAAATGTCATCTAGTGGAAAGACAGACTCCTAAAACCAGTCTGTACTCTCGTTCATCTTATTCACTGGATCCAGCACTGCATGACTTCTGGTGCTTCAAAGTCAGAATAACCACTGAATTCGTTTAGGGTGTAGAGGCAGCCACAAGAGCACAATTTAAGACACTCAAAAAATCCCTTCCAGAACTGCTTCAGAAAGTGAAAAGAATGATGGGATAAGTATGTCCAAAATGAGGTGGATTGCTGCACCTGCCTGGCAAGCACAAGGTCCTAAGTGCATTTCCTGGTACAAAAAAAAAAAAAAAAAAAAAAAAGGGAGTGGGGATTTTAAGGGGAATCAATGGAAATGTGTCTCTTACTCTAATATATTTTCTAAACTTCAACATTTGCTATGTTTCCATCACAGCATCTCCATATGTTTTACAAGCCATTGAGAGTTTGAGGTTGTTGCACAACAGAAACTGATAAGCTACCACATAGTGGCAGAGAGATCTTAAAAAACACACTGTTATTCCCCTTCACAACAGACCCTCATCCTTTCTGTCAAGACAAGTGTTTAGCAAATGTGTGTCCTGCATCAAACTGCTATAACATGAGTTTTGCCTTGTCAGGTAGGTATCTTGCAATTACTATGAATCAATAAATTTTACCTCATCACACTGATTGAGTACATGTTAAATATTTAACAAGTCAGGCCCCCAGGAGTTAGTTCTCATAGATGCATGCTCCAATGGCACAGAGAACCACGAACATGAGTAGGAATAACCACTGGCCTCAAGGGCTACAACAAGGTGTCTGGCAGAGCCCCTGCAAAGTCAGGATGGTAAAGGTAACAAGTGAGGTACGTATAAAAGGCCAGATGAGAGTTCCAAATGCTGTTGAGGAAGAGAAAGCAATCTGTGGGGTGGGGAATGCAACTGAGCAAAAAACAGAAAACTAGGGTTAAGGGTATCTTTCTGCTCACCTGATCAATGGCAAGAGTAATGAAAATGGTATGCTAATGGGAAGAATGATGCCATGGGGAAACCTGGATGCTACACTATTGAGAAGGTTAAGACTGTCTACCTGGTTGGTTTGGGATTCATTCAGGGGATTAATAACGCATACTTCTGAGTATGTGGAAGAGGGTCTTAGAGGTGGCGCCACGATACTCTAGCATGTACTTCCGTCATGATGCCAGCTTTGGAGCCCGCTGACCATGCACTGGACCTCCTGAAACTGTGAGCCAAGTTAATCCTCTCTTCCTTTTAACTGTGTCTGGTATTGTGTTGTGACAATGAGAAATCTGATAGTATAATGTCGAGTTCACGTGAGATTTGATGGATAGTAAGGAGTAATGGAAGGTATAAGGAGGAACACTGTGAGGAGGTTGTGCCTAGGGAGATATTTATGGCTGGGAATTTGATAAAAGGATCCCGTGGGTCAGGACTGGAGCAGAAGATACGAGGTATGAGGTTGTTGCCATTGCCCACCTCAGGAGATTGGAACTATAACACTTAGCAAGGACTTGTTTGACTGACCACGGTGGACAGAGCCACAGTAAAGGTTTCTAGTTCTCTCCAGCTTCCACCTGCCACATTTCTCTTCCTCATTTCCTCCAATTTTCTGAGCTATTCCTGTTCCTCTTTTTCTTGCGAGCCTGCAGGGTTATTCCTGCCACACATTCTATCACTCCAGCAAAGCATTAACAAAAGTCATCCATCCGTCTGCTGACTCCACAGAAATCAGTAAGTACCAGATCCGGGATAGGGGAGGGAGGGAGGGACAGAAGGAGGGGACACTGTCCTGATTACAATATTTTATCCTCAAGTATTCGCCACCATCCATCAAATTTGCTAACCCAGCAAAAATTCCAGCACTGAATTGTGGGGAGAGGAGAGAAGGCTCTTGTCTTTAAAAATTACCTAATACAGCTCCCCTAAAAATGTGCTGTTTGGTGGGCCTGGATGTCAGAGTGACAGGGGCTGGAGGAACCAGATTTAGGGACCTGAGTCGCTAGGGTACAGTAGGGAAGATGCATGGAAAGGGGTTGGAAAGCCCAGGGGCTCCAAATTATTTTAATAATTACTCAAATATATAGTACACATTTTAAATGAGGAGAGTCAGAAAACATTCCAGGGACCTTCCTCTTCACTCCAAGGGAGGGACATTGTCCTCTGTCACAGTCCCCTCTTCTTTTCATTCCCTCTTCCCCTGCTTCTCAGATCTCACACTGATTTTTCTGTGAGGCGGGACCCATGTCTTATCTGTGTATCATTTCTTCAGCCTTCAAGCAGGATCTGTCACTGTGTGAGAGCTCACTGATAGCCATGTGCCAGTGCCAGCAAGAGATGGGATCGACGCAGCACACATCTCTAGGAAATGGGATGCCACTCTTTCTTGAGTGTTTTTAGTTGCACTGTTGTGACTACCTCAATGTCCTGAATCAATTAAAAATAATTATTTTTCATGGTTATTTTGCTTTTGGGGCAGATTCAGAAGTCACTTTGTGCCAGATCCAGTGAATAAGGTGGGTAAGGATACATTACAACTTTTTACAAACCTGCCTTTCCACTGGATGGCATTTGGTGGCATGTTTCCCGGCATTTTTTCTCACACCTCTTAAAGACATTTGTGAAAGAGGGCTTCCAGAACCACTTCAGAAGGTGACAAGAGAGCCAGGCATGGTGGTGCATGCCTATAATCCTAGCACTTGGGAGGCTGAGACAAGAGGATCAGTGGGAGTTCGAAACCGGCCTGAGCTACAAAAGTGAGTTCAAGGCCAGCCTGAACTGTACAGCAAGACCCTGTCTCAAAAACAACAAAAAGAAAGAAAGAAAGAAGAAAGTGGCAAGAATGATGGGATACATGCCCATGAAGCAAGGAGGAATAGTAAATGGATTAATGGCCACATGTCCTTTACTATAATATTTTTGAAACAAATATCCACCATCTATTTTCATGGCCCCTTTATAAGTAAGTATGTGCACATCGTGTAAACACATGTGTAGTACACTATGTATATCCTCATGTGTGCCCTCATGTGAACCTATACTAAGTAAACCTACTCCCATATTTACAAACACACACATATGTACATACCTCATACACACCACACATGGCCCAAGCAGTTCTGGAACAAAGACAGAGCAGTCAGAGCAGACAAAAACTTGGCTGGATCAGCAGGGTAGGGAAAAGTATAAACTCACCCAAAAGATTAGGGTGTAGCAGATACAAAACAATTGTGGGAAGTTAGAGGCTCAGTAATTTTTAGAGTGGTCATTCATTCAGTTACTTAACAAATATTTATTGAATGTTGCTACGTGCCTGGCACCAATACAGTGGCAATAAGTAAACTCCTGCCATTATGGAGCTTATCAATTTATTACACAGTCATGTGTCACTTAACAATGGGGACACATTCTGAGAAATATATCATTAGATGATTTGTGAACATCCTAGAATGTGCTGACACAAACCCAAATCATAGAGCCTATGTACTGTGCCATATATGTCCCCAGGGCTATGACAAACAAAGCAGCAAGAGATTAGATCAAGCACAAGAGAAATGATGCAATCTAGAGATGAAGTTAGTTTGCAGGATGTAGAGGGCTGCTGCTGGTGGGAGATGACATATGAACTACTTTCTTAAGGAAGGAAATAATTCCTAACATGTGATGAAAACATAATAAACCCATAAACTAGTAACACTCATTCATGATGGTGTACACTACTATATGCTATATGTAACTGTAGGTGCCATACATTGTATGAACATCAGTGTGATAGGTACACTATGTATACATAGTGTATATCGGCATCACCATGAACAAGTGAGTCATGTATCATACTACGACATCCTGATAGCTGCAGCCTCACTAGATGATGAATTTTCCAGCTCAATAATATAATCTTATGGGACCACCATCCTATATGTTAGCATCAGTAACAAACATCATTAAGTGGTGTGTGCCTATATGTAAAACTGAGATAAGTTCTATAAAACAGTATAATTCTGCCAAGTGGCTTCACTGGGAAGAGCTACAGTTAACCTTTGAACCTAAAGCCTTCTGACTACTTTTAGCTATATCACATACGCACCCCCAAATTACCCTCTAACACACACCCTCCCTCACACTCACTCCTTTTCCCACCAGCGTGCCCATCTTGTTTCTAATTTAGCCCTTAGAATAAACCAGGTTGCCAGTGTGCTATTCCCTAATCCTTTCTCACCATGGCAATTGAAACTGATGATTGCAATATTGCCGAGTTCCTTGTTCTGCGATCTGTTGTGCACAGAGTGTCAGTAATCACCGCCACAGACAGCTTAAGGGTACTCACAGAGCTAATGCCAAACGAGCAGCATCCCCTGTCTCTGCCCTGGTCCAGCCTATTTCAACAAGCACCTCTGTGATCATTATGATAGGAAACAAGAGCCAATTCCTGCCCTTTGGGTACTGGTATTCCAGGGGTGTGAAGCAAGATGTACCATTCAGTGTTTATGACAGAAATGGATATAATACAGGATATACAAATATATAAGAATTGTCAAAATTGGCTTGCAGTTGCCATCCACAGAATCAGGTGAAGAAGCATATGGAGGGTATCTGCACACTGGAGACTGAAAGGTTCAGAGGGAGGTCTAGAGCTTGCTGCAGCATCCTGTGTGAGTCCATACCAGCAGGCCAGTGGGTCTGTGATAGAAGGCTGAAGTGTCAGCACCAGAAGGCTAAAAGATCTGTCCTAGAAGCTTAAGAGCCTTCACTGGACACCAGGAGATATCAGCCAAGGTGAAGGTAAAGACCAGTGCTCCTCCAAAGAAAAAGAAGCAAGTTACTGGGGGATTCTTTGCAGAGAAGGAGGTGACTGCAATAGTTCCAGGGAGAACTAAGTGAAGAGATGATCTAACCAAGTCAGCCAGATGCAGTCAGTGACCTCTCCCAGGATACATCAAGTAGTTCTATCTAATGGCAGGCCCACTAACATACCTTTCTAATAAGCTGTACCTGCTCTGATAGTTTAAGAGCCAAGCAACAAGGCCAGTATGCCACTTCGCTTATAAAACTTGGCTTTCACTAACTTGGGTGTGTGTGTGTGTGTGTGTGTGTGTGTGTGTGTGTGTGTGTGTCTGTGTGTCTGTGTGTGTCTGTGTGTGTCTGTGTGTCTACAACTTAGGATTTCTTTTTTTATTATTATTATGGCCAGCTCAGCCTGCTCTAGGGGTGGGGCTGCCACAGCATGTGGTGTCAGGGATCAGACCACAGTCCCTGCAGTTACCTAAGCTTGCCTAAGCAGGCACTTTAGACCACTTAGCCATCTCGCCAGCCCATGTGTCTACAACTTAGGGATGTAAAAATAGAGGTCAAGATGGAGATAGATATTACTAGGACTCAACATTATGGGTGTTCTACCACTGAGCTATGTTCTCAGTACTTTCCACTTTTTATTTTGAGAGAGGGCCTTACTAACTTGCCCAGACTAGTTTTGAACTTGCAATCTGCCTGCTTTAGGCTCCCAGGTAGCAGGGATGACAAGCATGCTCCACTGTGCCCATCCAATTTAAGTATATTTTTAAGAAAATCCTTTAAAAGAACCACTGAAGACTGAAATCTCTGGCATCACCGCAAAGAACATAGCTTCCTAGCAAAGCCTTCTGCTCCCTGTTCATCTCGATCACACTGATTAGCACATCCTCCTGGCCTGAAGTCCATGCATATGTGCACATTGGCAGCCCAAGCAGTTTCAGCACAAAAGGGCACAGAAAATGCACATGAGAGCCAGGGTAGTGGCCCCCTGTTCCCATCTGACCCTGCCACTTACCAGCCATAGACATTTGGGCCAAGTACCCAACTTTTCTCCACTTAAGTTTTGGGTGACCATCTTGCTTTGTTTCCCACTGCTGGGCTTATCAGTCAGAGGCCTGTATCCTGAAAAAAAACATCAGTCCTTGGAAGATAGGGCTGGTTCATCACCCTGCTTTGGTCTCCTCATTCCCAAAATAAGTGAGACTTTCAGAAGATTTGGCAGAGTTTTCTTAAGTATCAGAAACACAGTAGTCAAAAAATAAAAAGCCAGCTGTTTATCTTATGTTAGTTGGGCTTCCTCCGCTAGGCTGCTTTTCATAAAGCATCATAGCTGCTTGACTGGAGAGCAATCGCCTTACCAAGCATTTTCATGAATGAGATTTCACTTGCTTCTCATAAAAATCTGGCATTTCCATAGAAATTTTGTGCCCATTTGACAGACACAAAAATGGAAAATCAGACAAGTTAAGTGGCTCAATGAGAAACATTTTTTCTTCAACCCTTCACTTTTCTGCCCAGGCTCTAAGGAAGAAAACTGCTGCCCATGCTTTCAGCGCCCGGGTCGGGGAGGGAGGGTTAATGGGATCGGTCGGGGTGTGACAGTTCCTAAGCTGCGCTGCACTAATAGGCGATGTACCATGTACACTCCTTTCAGCCAAGTTGTTCATTTAGATTTATAGAGTTATAGATCCGTTTGCTAAAAACAAACTCAGATTTAAGCAAAAGTGACTTGAAAACAGGAGGCCTAGTTAAGCCCAGCAGCCAGAACAACCTTCTCCAACCCTCTTTCTCCCAGACGGCTTTGAATTGGGACCTCTTGAACCTGTTTAATCTTTGTTAAAGCTGGAACTTTATTTTTCATCTAGCTATTGATTCTTTGCTAGAGGCCCCAGTGGCAGGGGTGCCGCAGCAGAAACGAGGGAGACTGGTTGCACACGGTTCTAACAACTATACTAGCCACACTAAATAGACCAACTACAACTGGCCTAGATAATTCAGTGATTACAGCTGCCAAGCAACACTTGAACCCATGGCAACTTCTTCTAGATCCAAAGTGCTTTTGCTGCACTGTGCAGCTGCACCCTGGAAACTGCACCTCCTAGGAGTTCAGTCAATTCTTGTTAACACTCACCCCAGACAAGCAGCTTTGAACAAAGCTGTTTTAGGCAACATGATCAGCCTTTTGCTGTCGTTCATTAAGGGTTTAGCAGTTTGGTATTGATTTCCTCCCAGCTGTCTCTGAACTTTAATTCCTACCTCAGAAAAACAAGGTTTTGTCTGCGACATTTCCTGTCCAAGTGGCGGGTAACAAGCATTCCTGGGATGCTGATTTCCCCAGTGAAGCTGCAAACCACAGGACGCCTGCAACATGTCTTTTGTCTATTCCACAGAGCGATTTCTGTAGCTGCAGGAGGTCCCTTCTTATGTGAACTGCAGCTCCATTTCCATCAGAAGTCAGCTGTGGCTTCAAACCTCAGCTTTTGAAAATCCAATGACCACCCTCTTTCTTTACACTGATTTGTGACTACAAGATTTAAGAAGGTGCTGTCTTGTGCTTAAATCGTGTTCGTTGCATCTAGGTTTCTTTTAAATGCTAATTCACAAGGATTGGACAGAACTCTACTCTTTGAAGCAGCCCTGTTGTTTTTATCCCCTCTACAATATCCCCACCAAGTGGCTATTCTGGCTTTGCTTGGACACCTCTAAGGACTGGAAACTCACTCCCCCCACTCCATAGGAAAGCTACTCAGCAAAGGTCAGCAAGGTAGAAAACTTTTTATCTTGTAAAATCAAAATCCACACTTTGTAAAGGGATTAGAGGAGAAGGCAGAAAGGAAAAGGAGTCTAATGGGGATGAAAATAATCAAATTATGTTTTACATACATCCAATGCACCAAAACAAATGTCATTCTGTGTTACCAACATGCATTATAAACATCCACCTTCCTGAAATTCAGTCTTTTACGAGACTCTGAGCTTCCCAGCTTATAGAAAGAAACCTCTCTGAACACCACTGAGTATCACAATACTACCTGGCACATTAAAAGTTCTCAGTGTGCTCAATTAACTAACAAATTAAATTATTAACCAGAATCATATATTGTACTAGAATAATGTGACACTCTCTGATAGAAACAAAGGCTAATAAAATAGACTCATATGGGCAACAGCTTACCTGGTTGTGCTCACACAAATTCCAGCGGCTGAGGTCCACTGTTTCCAGACACATCTAAAGAGCTATCTAATTTTGTGTCTATAAAGACAAAGGGATTTGCAGTCTAGCACCATGCTGAGATAAGAGCAGAACAAAGCTCCTATGTTGGAGGGTAGTGTCAAGGGTAACATAGGTTCTAGCACCACTGAACAGCTACACAATGCTGAATAACTGACTTGACCTCTCTAGTTTTCAGATTCTCCATGTGTTAACTAGGGTGATAATATTTACTTCCTAGTATTGTGAGGACAAAATTACTACAAGCATATGGCTTGAAAGAAGCTGTTATTCTTCACACTGTGTGCATCTCCAAAAAACATCTGTAAAGAATAGGTCATGGTTTTCCCTACAAGATCACTGCTCCTCTGACCAAGGCACCTGGATCAGAGCCACAACATCTGTGAGGGTAGAGAAACCATCCCTGCAGCAGCCCTTCTGCATTCCCTATATTTCTCATCCAGACAGAGATTTGAGTTCGCCTTAAGGGACAATGTTCTGCTATGTCCATCCGTATAGGCTGTCCCATGTGTCTCTCATAAGGTAATCCTTGCTAGCCCCATTTTACAGGACAAGGAGCTGAAGCTCAGAGAGCTTAAGTAACTGCCCCAAGTTACAGCTAATTGGTGGGATACAACCTTACATACTCCTGCTCCGCTACCTGCGTTCTCTCCACCGTTTGTACTTTCTAAAAGTAGAATAATCTTCTAAGTCACCAAGGGGTACTAAAATATGGCAAGTTTGGCCCCATAGGAGAGATGAACTTCTCATAGCTACTAGAGACACCTCAAGACAGCCCTATTCCTGGTTTACCATTTCTGTCTTTCCAGTTAGAAAGCATGAAAGAATAAAAGATTTTTAAAAATTAGTGCCAGGGACACAGCTCAGTGGCATAAACACCTGACAGGCATGTGCAAGATCCTGAGTTCGATCTCCAGTGCCACAATACATACATACATACATACATACATACATGCATGAAAAAAATAACCTGAGCTGTGGAGATAGCTCAGCGGTCTAAGCACCTGCCTGGCAAGCACAAGGATCCAGGTTTGATCCCCGGTATCACATGCCACACCAGCCCTGGGTACTGAGCCAGTCACAAAAACCAGGCATGGTAGCACACACCTGTAATCCCAGCACTGCGAAAGGTGTGACAGGAGAATCACTATGAGTCTGAGCTGCGTAGGGAGACCCTGTACCAAACAAATAATTTTTTTTTAAAGTAGCACAAAACAATGCTAGATGCAATAGCACAATCTATAATCCCAGTACTAAGAAGGCTGAAGCAGAAGGACTGCTGTGAGTTCAAGAGCAGCCTGGGCTACATAGTGAGCTCAAGGCCAGCCTGAACTACAGAGTGAGTACAGAGTGAGACTTTGCCCCCCCCCCAAAAAAAAAAAATTTAGGCTGGCAAGATAGTTCAGTGGTCTAAAGTGCCTGCTTAGGTAAGCTTAGGCGACCACAGGGATCACAGTTCAATCTCCGACACCACATGCTGCACCAGCCCCACCCCCAGGGCAGGCTGAGCCAGCCATTACATACATACATACATACATACAGTTTAAAAACAAATTCAAGTGATACAGGAGCCAAAGATTCATAAAGCCACAGTGATTTAGTGACAGCTTGCTAACAGGTCAAGAGGCCGAGATGACACTGGTAGCCTGACCTGGTTCCAAGGCACATCTACAGAAATGGCATTCAGGAATGGAAAGCTGGGCCTTTGATTCATTAGCCTGAGCCCCTCACCTACCAACAAGCAGGCATATTTGCATAACTGCTTCTGCTTTGTGTCTGCTTTGAAGTCCACACTCCAGTGTCCAGGATTCTCACACTCCTCAAAGCTCAGACTCACATTTCCCCCTCAGCACTCAAAACAGACCCCTGGGCTCCTCCTGACCTGGATGGTAACCGCTGTGTAACTGAGTAAGCCTACAGCCAGACTCATCCTTCACCACACCCACTCCTGCCTCAGCCACAAAGTCAGGCATAGAACATAGATGCGAGAAGGAAGACAGAAAGCAGGAAGAGTAGCTGGGAGACGTCTGAAGTCACCAGGATGAAGGTTACAATTAATTGAGAAGGGATAGAGAGGCTGGAGAGGAAGGAATAGCCAAGATATGACAGCAGTAAGAATGGAACACAGTCACCAACAGCACGTAGGACATAATCATTGTGGGCATTGTGGCAGGCACCTGCAAAGTTGCTTCCAGTGATCCATGGCCTCTACTATTCAGGCACCTTTTATTCATGTAACCCACCCTCCATTTGGATATGAGCCAGACTTAAGGACTCCTTTCTAGCAAAATAGAGCAAAAGTGTGGTGATGTCATTTGAGATTAGGTGATAAAAGCACCTCTTTTTTCCGTCTTCCTGACTTGTTCTAACTCAGTCTAATGGAAGGCAAGTGCCATGATACAAGCTGTTTTCAGAAGCCAAGCTGGCAAAGGACTTAAAGAGGACCCACACCTACATCCAGCAAAGAAATGAACCCTACCAACAGCCACAGGAGCAAGCCTGGACGTGAGCTTTCCTCTGGCAGAGTCCTGAGCAGGCTCGTTTCTGTTTCATGATTAGATTGAAATACAGGAGACATCCTGAACCAGGGGACCAAGATAAGGTGCTGCAGAAATCCCTCTCCCATGGGAGCTAATCAATAATTTGCTGCTGTTAGGCTGCTAATTTGAGGGTAATTTTGTCACATAGGTATAGATAACTGATACAGAGAAATGAACAAGGTGTGCTTTTGTAAGCTTGAAGTAACCTACTAGCCGTCCAGTTTGGAATAACCTGTTAGGCATCCAGGATTTAAAAAAGAGAGAGGAATCTACAGTGGTGCCTCTTCCTCTTGCAGCTTTGTCAGAAAGCTATTGAACTTTAAGAGACAATTCTTAAGAAGATGGTAGAAGAGAACACAAAAATCCTATCAAAACTGACAGACAGAGCAGTCTTGGGACTCTACCTGATTTTTAAAACGACTAAAACAGCTGAGCAGCTATTTCAGATGACCTTGAACACAAGTAATTACAGGTAATCAAACCACTCCAAAAATACAGGAATTCAGAGATTTTAGAGATCAATAAAGCATATACCGAAGACCAGAACTGTTCTCCGATCACACTTCATTTTTGCTGCTGGACATTTCTGTGGAGGTGACTCCAGCTATGAGCAGAATTCTGCTCACTGTACTCCCTCCAATGAAGCAGAAAGGCGCTGTAGTGTTTTCAGCCAAGAAGGGACTCATTTGACAATGATTCCCTAGGTGTCAGCTTTCTGTGCTTCCCAGAACTAAAATGGTAGCAGGGAAGACAGTGACTGCCAACAAGATCCCCATCTATAAGAGAAAGATTCTATAGTCACAGTTCAGAGCTTGAAGCACTGCTGACTCTAGTTCACCATGTGAGCTTCTTTGGGCAAGTTACTTTGTCTCTCTGCACCTCAGTTTCCCTCTCTGCAAAATGGGAGAACAATAGATGTCACACTTTGGGTGTTATACAAGCTAAATTCATCTCTGATGTCAAACAGGTCAGTGCCTGACACATAGGAGAATTTAACAAGTGTCTGACCATGATAGAGAGGGGTTAAGAACAAGGTAGCTGGTGCCTAAGGAACAATGGGAGGCAGGGAGACAAAAAGAATATATGCTAGTCCAGTGGTGGAGTGCTTGCCTACCACATGTTAGGGTCTAGGTTCAATCCCCAGAACAGCAAAGAGAAAAAAAAAAAAAAAAGCTAATGATCCCCCACCTTTTTGCATTCACAATTCACGCTCACAATGTATGACCCATAGCATGTATCATTAATAACAGTTTGTCACTTCTGAGACTAAGCTATAAAAGTCTGTATTCAGGTTCCCCCTTCCTCTCTGATCATCCATTTAAGAGAGTCAACTTCCATTTTATGAGCCTACAGAACTGAACCCCCGCCAACATCCAGATGAGTACTCTTAGAAGTAGATTCTTTCAGGGGCTGGCAAGATAGCTCAGCAGACGAAAGCACCCGCTTAGGCAAGTGCAGAGCCCGCAGTTCGATCCTCTGCACCACATGCCAAGCCAGCCCTGCCTCCAGGGCATACTGAGCCTGCCAGAGTCTAGGTATACTGGTGCATGCCTATAGTCCCAGCAGTGGGAAGGCTGAACACAGAAAAGTCACTATGGGTCCATGCTGTGTAGTGAGACCCTGTAGCAATCAAGTATATTTAAAAAAAAAAAGATTCTCTGGCCCTCTCTGGCCCCTGTCAAGCCTCAAGATTATTGCAACTTTAAAAAAAATCACTGCACCCTTTTCAGATACCCCTGAGACAAACCCATTCAGAGAATGGTTTTGTCTCCCCACATCCTGACCCACAGAAACTACGAAATAAAATAAATACTGCTTTTAAGCTGACATATTTTGGGGGTAATTCACATGGTAGAGAGCCTTGTGAACTGGCTAATTACTTTATTAAGAAAAGAAGCAGACAAGATTATGAGGCAACAAAATATGGTGCACTCTGATTTCTAATCTTGTTCTACATTTAGCAGAGTTCCTGCCTACGAAATAAGGTTTTAAAAATCTGTTTTGCTTACAAAACAAGAGTTATGAAAACATTTATATCTTGATTCAAAAATACAGATTAGAGCATTCCAAGGCAAGCAAATAATCCAAAGCATGTTATGCACAAAGATGTTCATCATAATGTTGTCTACACTGGTTTTAAAAATAAAATAACTATCACACAATATGGAAACAGTTACCGGCATCTTCAGTGTTCAAGCATGATATTTATCTACTATCTCTTACTAATTGCCATAGTAACTACTTTATCCCTACTTAGAGATGAGGAATTGAAACTAAGCTGAGTCATTTTCCCCAGATTGCATAGTTTAACAGTGAAGCAGCCCAGCGGGATGGCTCAGTGGTCTAAAGCGCCTGCTTGGGAAAGCTTGGGCGGCTTCAGGGACTGTGGTTTGATCCCCAGCACCACATGGCGGGCTGAGCTGGCCATAAAAATGAGTGAATAAACAAAGGTTCTGAAACAAGAACAAAATAAATAAAATAAAAAATTCTCTCACTGGTGGCACACTGCAATTGCAAAACCTTTGACTGTGTATGTATCTGCTTCCTCTTAGTCCAAAGAGAAGTATATTGTTTCCTTTTTTTTTTTCTTTCTTTTTTCTATGCAACATCAATAGGGAGGTGGGTCATGCCCACACACTGTA
>PVJA010023363.1:0-33104 GCA_004027025.1 Myocastor coypus | reverse complement strand
CATGTCACTCTTGTCTTTTTGATATGGACTGCTCCTGGTGTAAACTCAGTTACTGTCATCCTCTCTCTCAAGAGTAGTACTTGAAAATAAGAGACTGGGCCAAATACCAGAGCCTTGACAGGCTACAATTTTGTATTTCCATGAATTTCCAAATATCTGTGTCAAAATTGTGTAATTGCTTATATCACATTGTATGGAAAGTTATTAGAATATCAATGATGGTCAGAAAATATCATTTCCAAGCTAAGTCAAAGATATTTGATACTCAGAAAGCCAGTGATGATAAGCTCAAGTACCTATGTTATAGAGTAATAGTATCACAAAGCTTTTCTTCTGGAGGGTTAAGAATGTAAGTTAACAGACCAAAAAATAGAGAAAAAGAAGGGCTATAAGGATAGCCAATATTTTGGCCCTAGCCCTTCAAGGTCAATAAAGGCCCAGGATATAAGAGAACCTGTGCTGTAATATCCTATAACTCAGAGGTGTCCCAAATTTTCTGGTCAAGGAGATTATGGGACCTCAGAGGAAAGGGATGAATGAACTATAGTGCGTCTAAGGAGAGTCACCCAGAGAAAAACATTCTCTGAAGAACTTCTATTTCTTATGCAAATCATGGTTGTTTTTCACAACCATAAATTGTCTATATTCTATAGAATACTAATTGATAACAGTTACAGTTTAAGGAAAAATTTAAACTAAAATCAAGCAAAGCATTTTAGCCCAACAAATATGACATTATTATATTAGAATTATTCCATTCTTGCTATTGTCTCTAAAATATATTCAATGTCACATTAGCATATAAAATAATTTTAATCAGTTACATTTATTTAACTAAGATTGATAAGTCAGGACCTTCACCCTCACCCCAAGGCTCATTTTGTCAGAGTCCCGAGTTTTGCTGCACATCTCAGGTAAAAAAAAAAAACTCTTCTTGCTGGCACAGAAGCCACATATAGCATTTTTCCTGAGTTCTAAAATCTCTACATTAGATCTGTAATCTCCACAATGGGTCTTGATATCTGACCTACATAATCACTTCAGATAAGCTCATTGCATGCTAACTCCATACACTGATCTTCACTCATAATTTCCTTGTGATCCCAACGTCAACCTCACCCAGGAGTCATTCTCTGGGCTTTCAGCAATTTAAGAGATGCTCTCCTCCAAGCACCAGCTCTCACCCTCCCAAACTCCTTACAGCCCTTTCACATTTACACTACCTCATGGCCATTCTGGCTGTACCTAACAAAACAAATACCTGCCCCCCTTCCCAAAAACCTTTAGCCATTGATAGCTCTCTTCTTCCCACAACCTTACATGTTCCCAGGGAAAGTCCATGGCCTCCCTTGCACTAAACTTACTTCATTCAACACAAGTCCAGACAAACAACACAAAACAGACTCGCAGCTATTTCTGAGTGGCACGTCGGTCATTCCTTGTCTTCCCTCACACCTGCAGTGCATCCCAGTGACTGTGATCCCTAATTTCGACATATACACTGACTCAAGTTTCAAGATGCCTTCTTCTTGAAGAATACCTCACAGCACATAAGGTAAAATGGACCACACTTGTGGGCATCCTGGTTGAGCTGTTGCACAGCTCTTCTAGGGGAAACACTGGGATCTGCTGGACTTGGGACTTCCTGGGAGTACACTACCAACAAACAAATTGGTTGATGCTGTAGAACATGTAACTGACACCTTCAATACAATACACAGCCAACTACAACAACTCTCCTGCATATTCCTACAAAACAAATGAGCTTTAGGTCTCAAAAAAGCGGGGAAAGGGGAACATGCCTCTTCCTGGATGAAAATATTGTTACTTTGCCAATGAACCAGGCATTATCAACCAAAAGATCAAAGGACTCAAGGAGAGAGCACAAGTTTACTGATGATTAGGATCCATGAGTTGGGGTGGACAAAGTACATTGAACTCTATCTTCCCTTGGCTCACTCCCTCACAAGACTTACTATTATGCTCATGATAGACCCCTGCTTCATTTCCCTTTTCCACAATACTGTCACCAGATTAACAATCCAATATTTTAACCAAATGCTTTATTCAGAGTATGTTTATCAGCCTCTAACCCAATGGGACTGACAGAGGACTGCTCTACACCTTCCTCAGACTCCTTCTGATGCCCAGACTCTCACTCCTTACCACCCCAGCCAGCAAGAAATATACAGATGCCTTTATTACCCTCTTTCCTAACAAACAGAGTCCAAAATGATAAGTCAGGATCCTCACTTTCACCTCAAGGCCGACTTCCTTTTCGCGCCAAGCCGGGGCCAAACCACAGAAACAATTCCACCCAACTTTGTATCTTGGACCTAAGCTGGGGAAAATTCACAGGACCTTCCCTTCCTGGGACATGAAAAGTTCCCCCACGGAACAGGCCCTACCAAGATTGGCTCTCCATCAGCTATTCTAACCCACAACATGCTCCTCTAAAAACGCTATAATATCCCCTGCCCCCTTTTGCTTGAGGCTGTTTCAGTCCATTAGATAGTCTGCCTGTTTGTTCCTACCTCCAATAAACCTTCTCCTATCAGAGTGCCTGGCTTGGTGATTCTTTTTGGCTTTTTGAGACAGGGTCTCACTGTGCAGTTCAGGCTGGCTTTGAGCTCACTTTTGTAGCCCAGACTGGTCTCGAACTCGCAGCGATCCTCCTGCCTCAGCCTCCCAAGTGCTGGGATTACAGGCGTGAGCCACCACGCCCGGCTTGGTGATTCTTTATGGATCTAGGCTCTAATTTTTATTTTATAGGAAAATGTAAAGCAAAATTTCATAAGAAAATAATAGAATATAGTAGTTAATACATTTCATATTGTTATGTTTAAAGTAGTTATTTATAAATTATGGGGATTAAAGTTCTCTAATCAATATTATCACAAACCTTTCAGTGAATTTATAGACTTTAATGGTATAACTAATTTGCATTTGCTCTTTTCTTTTCTTTTACTCATATCGCCTACTGCAGTTTCTCTTTCCTTTGGAACAGTTTCTTCCAATTTCAAATAATCTGTTATATATTTTCGACCTTATTTACTCTGCTAACACTAGGGAAACAAAATGATGTTTACACATATGAGACTGATTAATTTCACTTACAATTATGGTCTCAAGTTGCATGCGTTTACTTGGAAAAGTCTCAAGTTTATCCTTCTTTATGACTGAGTAGTAGCCCATTGTATATTAAAAAAAAAAACCCACATCTTCTTTGTTTATCCTTCGTTAGTAGACATTTGGGTCATTTACAAGATTTAGCTATTAAAATTGTGCTATTCTAAAATGAATCCACAAATATTACTGTGGTACGATGTTTTACATTCTTCTGAGAAGATATTCAGGAGGCAAACAGCTGGGTCAAATGGGATGTCTCACCCTAGTATTAGAAGTTCTTTTTTTTGTGGAAATGGGGATTGAACTCAGGCCCTGGCCCTTGCCAGGCAAGGACTTATTCTACTGAGCTATCTCCAGCCTCTAACCCTAGTATTTGAGCATTGTCCACATTGATTTCCATTGTTGCACCAGTCTACAATCCCACTAACAGTAGAGAAAATTTCTTTTTTCTCTCCACAGACATATCAACATTTGTTATTTGCTTATTTATTGATGACCGTATTTTTTTCTGAGAAAATTTGCATCTTTCAACTGACCAGTGATGTTGAACATTTTTTACATATTTATTTGCTATCTATATATGCTCATCTGATAAGTGTGCATTAATCTCAGAGGCCCATTTTTGGACTGGGCCTTCAAATTAATGCTACTTTTTATGTTGAGAGTGCTACTTTAGCCAGGGGTAGCATAATTGTTCTTATTGAGTGTTCTTCCTGGTGTTCCAAGCCTGAGATTAAGTAAGGGTCATGAAGGTACTATGGGCCGGTGCCAAGGAATTAAACACTAGGTCAAGCAGGGAGCAACTTCTTATCCCTAACAAACTGAAGAAATGGGATCTTGAAAGAGACATAAGCCCAAATACAAGCTAGACCTGAAAGATACCTCAGAGTAGTACTCACTTCCTAAGGTTTTAAATATTAGCAATAAAGTAACCCAACTTGGGCAATCTACCTCCATCAAGCCAGACACTGAACTAAAAAAGGAAACAAAAACAAAACAAAATGAAAAGACATTAAAACAAGATGCAATTCCAGACATTCAGGTCACCAAAGGCAAACACCAGATCCAATGCGATGGCTCATAAAGTGAGGCATATGCAACTCAAATTAGTCATGATCCAAAACCAAAACCAAAACCAAAAAAAAAAAAAAACTATATCTGAAGATCAGTGAAAGAAATTAGAAGATGTAGACACAACTACACTTTCAGCCATCTTATCTTTGATGAAGGGGCCCAACATATTCACTGGGAAGAAAGATAGTTTTTAAATAATTGGTTCTCGAAAAACTGCCTTTCTGCATGCCAAGGGCTAAAAAAATTGTGTGCCTATTGCCATACACAAAACTACAGTCAAAATGCATCAAATTAGGATTAGGGTTAGGGTTAGGGTTAGGGGTTAGGGTTAGGGTTAGGGTTAGGGGTTAGGGTTAGGGTTAGGGGTAAGATTAGGGTTAGGGTTAGGGTTAGGGTTAGGGGATAGGGGTTAGGGTTAGGGTTAGGGTTAGGATTAGGGTTAGGGTTAGGGGATAGGGCTTAGGGTTAGAATTATGGTTAGGTTTAGTCTTAGGAAAAAAAAAAGAAAAAAATACTTCAAAGATTTAAACATTAAAATTGAAACACTAAATCTTCTGGAGGAGAAAGTAGATAGAACTCTTAAGGATATAGGGTAGGTAGAGTGTTTACAAACACGAATCAAACTGCATGTGAACTATTTCAAAGAATCAACACTTGAAAAAAAAGAAAACCCACAGAGTTTGGAAAAAATATGTAGCACACTGTCCCTCAAAGGACATCCTTCTAAAACATAGGAAGAATTAAAAAAAATCAGGTCTCCAAAATTCAAATACGCAATCCAAAATTTGGCATCTATGATGAATATATAGCCGGGTGTGGTGGCACAGGCCTGTAATCCCAGCACTCGGGAAGCTGAGACAGGAGGATTGGTGGGAGTTTGAGACTAGCCTGGGCTACAAAAGTGAGCTCAAGGCCAGCCTCAACTGCATAGCGAGACACTGTCTCAAAAAGACAAAAAAAAAATAAGATGAATATACACTTCACAAAAGAAGCGATTACAAATGGAAGATAAGTATACGTAAAAAATGTGCAATATCAGTGGTCATTTAAGCGATGGAAATAAAAATAATGCTGAGATACCATGTTACACCAGAAAGAATAGCTATCATCAAGAATTCACCAGTAACAAATACTAGACAATCTGTGAGCAAATCGGAACCCTTGTCTACTGTTAGCAGAGGTGTAGGCTGGTACAAACATTATGGAAATTAGTATCGGGATTCCTCCAAAAGTTAGGATTTGCATTCTCATGTAAGCCAGCTATTCACCTTGTAGGTATTTTTCCAAAAGAGCTGAAGTCATCATATCACAGCATATGTGCGTCATCATATCACAGTATACATCACATATATGTGTGCCCATATTTATAGCAGTGCAACTTGTCATATCTATATCTTAACAACCTAAATGATCATCAACTGGTTAATGTATAAAAAATGTGATATCTTTAAACAACAGAGTACTACTGAGCTACAAATTTAATAAATTTGAGGCTTTGTAGATAAGTGGATGCTAGAAGAGACTGAATTGGTAAATGAAATAAATCAGACCAATGTGTGCAAACATCGTATTGCCTCACTAATGTTAGAACATGAAAGAAAAAATAAAATCTGAAAGGTGCTAGAGAAACTGTGGAAGGGCAAGAATTTGTTCAATGGGAAGGAAAAATTGGGATAAAGAAAGGAACAAATGAAAGAAGGGAAGTTATGCTAATATATGTATGTAGCACAATTTGGAAAACTGTACAGCCAATTTCTGCTGGTCTTTTGAAAGGAGCAGATAATGCTTAAATGTCAATGACTAGGCAGAAGAATTCCATCAGAGAGGCTTGGTTTGGGACATGTCAGCAGAACCCATGTACAGAGGCTCAGTGATTTGCAACCCTGTGGCAGAACTTCTTGCAGAGCAGCTAGGTGTGAGAACCAGTAAGCTAAACCACAAGTAAAATATCTAGCCAGTTGGGCATATCAGGTTCAGTTCTATAAGCTGCAGCCAGGAGCCAAGCACAGCAACCAGACCCAAGCCAGGCCCAGCAGGTTGAATTCAAATTTGGTAAATGTCAAACATAGATGCAGATGTATGGGAACATCATTTGAAGACAGAGGTGGCAACCGATAACTAGGGTAACCTAAAAACGATCATTATTTGCAGGTTACATGATATTCTACTTGGAAGACTCAAAAAATTCCAGCAGGATGTTCCAAGAACTAATAAACAAATTCAGTAGCATAGCAGGTTACAAAATCAATGCCCCAATATAGCATTCCAATACAAAGATAACAAACTGTTTTAGTTACTCTTATCTCGTTGCTGGGACAAATATCCGACACCCAAAATGAAGGAAGGAAAGGTTTATTTAGCTCACAGTTGCTGGAGGTTTCAGTCCATACCTGGCTGGATCCAAGGCTGAGTGGCACAATGCAGAGGCCAGCAGTTCATGGCAGCAGAACAGCAACAAAATGGTGACAGAGGCAACTGACAAACCAGGGCAACAGACAGCAATAGCCTGAGTCTGTCTCTCTGTCTCTCTTTATATTACATCAGGCTCTCTGCCTCGGCATATCTGCCTCAGGCCCCACCTATAAATCCCAACAGTATTCAGATCCATAATCTTATCAGTACTAGAACACATAATCCCAGTGACACATGAGTCAAGTCTTAATCTATAGAAGTCTCTGCCCCATGATTGCATGAGGCTTTGGGGGCACAATTAGACATAAGCCATAACACAAACACACACAAAGAGAAATTAGAGAAGCAATACTCTTCATAAAACCATCCAAAGGAATGAAAGACATAGGAATTAATCTAAGAACATTAAAGATCTATACAATGAAAATTACAGTACTCTGAAAAAAAGAGATCATAGAGGCTTTCATGAAATGTAAAGATATTCCCTGCTTCTGGATAGGAAAAACCAACATTGTGAAGATGGTGATACTCCCAAAATTATTATACAGATTTAATGCAATTCCTATCAAAATGCCATCAACATACCTCACAGGCCTAGTGAAATCACTCCTAAAATTTATTTGGAACCAGAAAAGACTTAGAATACCAAAGTTAATATTGGGCAACAAAGACCTGACTTGACATTTTACTACAAAGCTAGTATAATAAAATCAGCATGGTACTGGCAAAAAAACAGACCTGAGGATCAGTGGAGGTGATTAGATGATGCAGACCCAAATTCAAAAACACTCAGCCATCTTCTCTTTGACAAAGGGGCCAAACATGCTTTCTGGTAGAGAGGTAGCCTCTTTAACAAATGGTGCTGGAAGAATTGGCTCTTTACATGCTTAAAACTAAAACTAGAACTTGATCTATCGTCATGCCCTAAACTAAAATCAAATTGAGTTAAAGATCTAAATGTTAAAGCAGAAACACTAAATCTCCTAAAAGAGAAAGTAGATGGAAATCTTTTCTTTATGTGTGTTTTGTATATGCTCTACAGGGTCACACTACACATACTTTCATTCTGGTCCTCCTGTTTTCAGATTCCCAAGTGCTGGGATTACAGGTGAATGCCATCCTTCCCAGTCTCAACTTCCCTCTCCATATGCCCTGAGGGGTGGGTCTGGCATGGCATATTGGAGATTAAATGCCAGTCCCTGTGTCTGCCCAAGCAGCTGCTTTAATCTGCTGAGCTATCTGGCCGACCCTTGGGTGGAAATCTTGAAGGCAAAGGGATTAACAGGCAGTTCATGAGTAAAAATCAAACTGCCTGGCAAATACTTGAAAGAATCAACGTCTGGGAACTCTTCTTATTGAGAAGTTTCTGCACATCGAAGAAAATCACCAATAGGAGGAATGCACAACCTACAAATTTGGAAAAAAAACTTAACCAATAATCACACAACGGTCTTCAGCTTAGAGTATGTAAAGATCTAAAAAATCAGGGCCTCAAAATTTAAAGATCTAATCCAAAATGGGCCTCTGAGATGAATACACACTTTTCAGAGGAAGAAATACAAGATGCAAATAATTACATGAAAAATGCTTCACATCACTAGTCATTCAAGAAATGCAAATTTTAAAAAATCGTTGTATCAATTTACCCTAGAAAGAATGGCTATAATAAATAAGTCAACTAATAACAAATGTTGAAGAGGCTGTGGGGAGAAAGGAACCCTTCTGCACAGCTGATGCATATGTAGACTGCTATAACCACTATGGAAATCAGTGTGGAGGCTTCTCAAACAACTAGGACTGGCAATTATATTCAACTCAGCTACTCTTCTTCTGAGTATTTTCCCAGAAGAACTGAAAATATTTTACCACAATAATATATGTGCATCCATGTTTATAGCAACACAATTGGTCATAGCCAAATCTTGGAAGCAACAAAAATATCCATCACCTGAGTATCAGATAAAAAAGATTCAGTATTTTTACACAATGGAATATTCCTCAGCTATGAAGAAAGAAAAACATGGGGCCAGTGAGATGATTCAGAGATCTAAAGCACCTGCTTAGTAAAGGTTAGGCAACAGCAGGGACCACGGTTCCATCCCTGGCACTGCATGCTGTGCCAGCCCCACCTCAGGGCAGGGTGAGCTGACCATAATAAAAGAAAGAAAAAAAAAAGAAAGACAAACTTGAAGCCTTCCCTGGTAAGAGGATGCAACTAGAAGCTATACTAATAAGTAAAATAAACCAGATCCACTTCTGTAAATATCATATTGTCTCCCTTGTGTGAGAACCTGAAAGAAGAAATAAAACCTGAAAGGTATCACAGATGCAGTAAAATGGATTCCATTTTGCTCTGAAATGGAACTTAAGGATTAAAGAATGAAGATGAGGGAAAGGATAAAAGATAGGGAGAAAGGTAGGGAGAAAAACATGGAAGAATATATACTGGATGGCTGAGGAGATTGCACTAAAAAATTCCATTAGTGTTTTGAAAACAGCACTTAATTTGTAGAATTTTCATCTTGACTAACTGTATGCCGATACCTGCGATTTAAGCAACTACATCCAGGACAGCAAAAAGCATGCTTGAACTTGTCACCTTGGTCTTCTAAATGTGTACCACTTCTAGTGCCGTATCAATTATTATTATTATACTCTCCTCAAAATAAATTTTTGAAAAAAAAAAAAGCAAAGCAAGAGTGACAAGAACAAATATAAGGTTTCTGAAAACCAAGTGGTAATACACAACAGATTTAATGATAAAAATAGATAATATTAATCATAGATAATATATCAATTATTGTTAATCAGCTATTCTTACTCTGCAAATATGTAACATATGTAGTATTGTATTTTATAATTTTTCGTTTGGTTTTGGAATTTTTTTTAAATCTCTGTATTTATTTTTTAAAGAGTACAAAATTGCATTAAAACAGAAAAATTATTAGTGATACAGAATTTCACTTAATAAGATATGAATTTTCACAGTATTTGTTGTAATGCATACTGTAGTTTTCCAATTAGTTGTTCATATTTCCAGATATATGCATGCAAAATTGGAAGAAAAAAGAAATACCTAGGAAATGAAGAAGAGAAATAAGACAAACAATTGGAAAAAAGCTAATCAAAAAAGTTAAGCATTAATTGCTCCTTCTCACAGATTAGCAGAAACCCAAAATGCAGTTTTCCAAACCATCCTTACTCCCTTCCTGTCCTTCTCAACCCAGTAATTACTTCTTCCCTTTTACCATTATCTATTGTACCCTTCAGATTTTTTTGGTGGGGGCGACCTGAGTTCAAACTCTTGACCTTGCACTTGCCAGGCAGGCACTTGTGCCACAGAGCAATCTCCCTGGCCCTGAGATTTTATTTTCTTTTTCAGGTTTTCACACTAAGGAGGCAATATGATGTTTGCACATGTGGATCTGATTTATTTCATTTAAGAGAATGATCTCTAGTTGCATCCATTTGCCAATAAAAGCTTCAAATTTAACCTGCTTTATAGCTGAATAATACTCTATTGTGTAAAAATACCACATTTTCTTTACCCATTCCTCAGTTGATGGACATTTGGGTTGTTTCCAAGATTTAGCTATGACAATTGCACTGTTATAAACATGGGTGCACATATATCACTGTGGTATGAGGTGGGGAATAGCTGGGTAGAATGGGACCTCTAATCCTAGATTTTAAAAAATCTTTTAATTTAAAGTCAAGACAGGTTTGAGTTGTCTTATACTTAAAGCTGTGTCATAAGAATCTTCCCCCATTAAAAATAAAATAGCAAAATGAAAATACAACTCACGAAAATTGAAAAGATTCTCGAACTTAATTGCTTAAAACACCAGCTTAGGGGAGATAGCTCAGCAGTCCAAGAGCCTGGCTGCATGTGCAATACCTGGGTACAATCCCTGGTACCACATGCCATTAGGCATGCTGGTGAATAGTTGGAATCCGAGCACCGGAGGAGGCTGAAACAAGAGGGTTACTATGACCCCGAACTGCTTAGGGGACTGTGTACATAATTAATTAATTAATTAATTAATTGATTGATTGATTAATTAAAAAGTTAAAAGAAAAACAGCCACCTCCTCCCATCTGTTCATATTGCTGCAGACCCAGATCCAGGAAGCCCAGCCTGCCCAGGCAGGGGAGGCATCAAAGGAGAGAGGCATGGCAGAAGGCTATGGGTGGGGAGGTAAGAATTCAGCCAAAGCTCTACACCAAAGTTCAGATGACAGACCTACATAAAATGACAAAGAGAAGGAGGAAAATGCACTGTCAGGCCCCAAACTAGCCATAACAAATGCAGGAGACAATAGCATGGAAGAAATTGGAAATCACACACATGAAATCTCTGAAATAGTAGCATCTGAAGTTAAAAAAAAAAAAAAAACAACTTCAAAAATGTACAAAGGAAATCAGAACAGGAATAATTTCTGAAGTAAAAAAAAAAGGAAATTATAACTATAATGCATGAAGTACTAAGTGCTTCTAAAGAAGACACTGATAAAAAACAGAGAATAGGAAAATAATGTAATCCATGAATGAGCAATATAGGAAAGCAATAGAATGTATGAAGCAGATTCAAAGTACTGTACAGGAAATAAAAACCTCAATCACAAGTTGGAAAAACCATTTAAATGAAAGTGAAAATAGACTTTCAGACCTAATGACAGCATTGTAGCTAGGGAAAACGTAAGAAAAGATCTCTTAAGAACAAATAGGACATACAAAAAATGATTCAACATCAACAAGATGATGCAAAGATGAACAATGTAAGACTAATAGGCATCAATAAGAAAGAAGGAGTCAATACAGGTGATATGAAAGAATATGGGCAGAAGTAATAGCAGAAAATTTCTTCAATATGGGGGAACAATATGACATTCTGAAAAGCAAAACACGTAGAACTCCAAATAACAGCAACCCAACTAAAACCACACCCAGACATATAATAATAATGAAGATCCCAGAAACTCAGCACAGGAACAGTGTAGTAAAAGATGCTAGAGAAAAGAAGCAGATCACATTTAAAGGAAAACTGATCAGAATAACAACAAATTCCTCATTACAAATCATCAAATTAAGAAGAGCATGGAGGAAATTACTAAAGGTCATGCAAGAAAAAGAATTCCAACCCAGACTGATATAGCTCTGCAAAACACTCTTTCAAGCATAATGGAGAAGTGAAATCCTTCCATGACAAAGAACAACTACAGAATTTCATGATGACAAAACCATCCCTTCACAGACTACTAAAAGATATTCTTAAGAGGGATCACAATGTCCACAACTCCATGAATGAGAAAGGAAAGAGCCCACCAAAAAAAGCAAACAGTTACACACAGGAGAAAAAGAGGTATACAGCAGCAGTCTTTCAATTATTCTTTTGCATACAGCAGCAAACTATTTCCATCAGCATATTCTACAGATGGACTTTTCCTGCACCTTATGGGTCATGATTCTGTCTGGGTGTACAGGGTCGATATCATGGAAATAAGAGCAGCTCAGTCCCACAAGTGACACCTGGCCAGTAAGCATCATGGACACTGTCTATGTCCAAGACATACTAAAACTGTGTGCAAAAACCTATCCCGAAACTGTTAAAAGTGCTGGTCATATATTTGCCATTCCAGTTTTTATGTTATATTTTATTCTTAATAATTCTTTACTATCATGAAAACTTTTCTTAGTTACTATTTTTGTATATATTATCTTGTTCAAATACTATGGGAGTACTCTGAATGGATCACAGATTTGTACATATGATACACAACATTCTGGCCTCTTAGCTGAACTCATGATTTAACTTTAATTTTGGAGTATTGTTTTCAAATAGTTAATTTAAAATTTAATTAAATAATAATTAATTTTCTCAATCTTTTTAATATTTGTTTTATGAATTATAATCTTTGACTTACATACTACTTATAAGACATGCTTTGATATTCTCTCCTAGCATTAGAAACTTTAAAAAGTATATTTCCATTTTCCACTGACTTCAGATTACTTCTTCCTTGTCATTTTCACACACACACACACACACATGCACATATATATGAAAAAATATGTATTTAACTAGACATAAAATTAATACTGTTGTGCAGAAATCTTCAATCACCATTTAAAAAGGTTCATCTACTATAATTATATTTTACATAGTCCTGCATAGCTTTCATTTTGAGAGCTCTTTATTCTGTATCGAGGACCATATAGCAACTTCTCTTATCTTCTGGATTATGGTCTTTATTATTTTGTATATGCTATATCTGGAGACATTAGAATATTTTGAGTTCATATAACTTGAAAATATTTTACTTTTAGTTTTCAAAGCTATATGTGCTAAGTATAAAATTCAATGAGGACACATATTTTTTCTTTCAGTGCTTTGAATGAATTGTCCAATTTCTTAACTATTTGCTCTTATTTTTTAATGTGGAATAAGATGCTATTTATTTTTCTCCTCTATAGATGATTTTCTTTATATATATATATATATATATATATATATATATATATGCTTTAATGATTTTTTTACTTTACAATTAGCTTTGGACAATTTCATTTTTTTGTATCTTGGTATGACTTTATTCATATTTCTTGGGCAAAAGATTCATTTTTCTTGGAAATGTGGTTCTATAATTTCAACTGAGTTTAGAAATCTTAAGTGTTTAAATACTTATTGTCTACCCCTCTCTACTTTGAGAATTCTAATTATAAGAATATAGGTTGCTTGATTTTGACACTGTGAACTGTTAAATGCCTGATATGTAAATTCTTCTTAAATTTTATTTTAAACAATTTTTGTTTTATTCATTTAAGTTTGTAAATAATTTATGTACAATGTGCAATCTATTATTAATTTCACGCTATGCATTAGTTTCAGAAATACTTCTGTAAAATTCATGTTGTCTACATCATAAATCTTTCATATTTCAATATTTGTCGACAATTTTTAGTATGCTATATGATTATTGATTTTCAATAAAGTTAATTAAATAGTCAGTGATTCAAAGACTTTATTCTTCAACAGATTAAATAAAATGGACAACTCCTTAGACAAAGTTAAAAAAAGGAAAGAAAGGACTCAAATTATATAATTAGGATAAAAAGAGTGAAATCACAGAGGACCAAGCAGAAATCCAGAAGATCATCTACTGCTACAGTAGAGATACGTAATTAGCATCTCACAAGGCAAAGAGCAATAAAACAAAGCCCAGAGACAGCAGTGGTTTGGAAATCCTATGAAGCTGAGATTCAAGGAGAAAGATAACAGCTTACCCTGAAGGCTTTCCATTAGCAGTCTCCTCCCTTGCTTGAAACCTTTGTAATTAGTATTTGTGTTAACCTAGCTTTAGGCAAATGGAGGTCAGAGATTGTAACATTTCTTTACTAAAGTGATTCTGCACCTAAGTGCATTCCTTGACCCCAACTAAAAGTGAGATGCTTCTGAGGGTTGGGGCTCACTTTGAGACAGAATCTCGGTGAGACTTATGAGCTAAATTCATCGGGTCTTCTCATCTCATTTCTTTTGCCACCGACATAGAACATTACAGCAATCTACTTTGAGAAATGGTATTGCAATAAGATGAAAAAGGCACAAGAAACAGATGAATTCCTATATACACATGAATTAATAAATCTGAATCAAAAAGATATAAAAATCCTTAATAAAGCAAAATTATTCAATGAAATCTAAATCATAGTTCCGAGCCTACAAAGAAGCAAAAGCCCAAGTGCTGGGATTATAGGGGTTCACCCCCATGCCTAGGACTATACTTCTTTTTTTTTTTTTTAGATTTCTTATAATATTTTTGTTATTGTTTTCTTTTATTTTTCCTTTAAACCAATCTTGAACATTTATATCTAGCAACTTAACTAATCTGAAGATAGCATCATATAATACAGCAACCATTGTTGAACTCTTCTCACTTTGTTTAGTGAAATTTTGGATCATTCCTAATGCTGCTTTTTCTATTAACACTTTTGATAATTAAAAAATTTAAGTATCACTTGTTATTTGAGAAATACAAATTAAAACAGTGAGATTTGATCTCACCCTCAAAAGAATGGTTGTCACGAAGAAGTCAGTCAATAACAAATACAGGAGGACTTTGGGCCAAAAGGAACACTTCCTCAGTGTTGGTGAAATTGTAGACTGGTATAACTACTGTGGAAATCTGTGTGCAGATTCCTAAAAATTTAGCATTACAGTTCCCATTCTACCTCTTTCTCCTTCTATGTATCTTCTCATAATTGGAAACATCATACCACAGCAAACATGTTCAGAATGTTTTTGTAATAAATCCTTGGAACAAACCAAATGCTTTTCAGCCAAGGAATAAAGGAATTGACAAAAAAGATGTGATACATTTATATGATTGAGTACTACTCAGACATAAAGGATATACTTGAGATTTTTCTATGTCAGTGGGTACATCTTGAGACCATACTCGTAAGTGAAATACACCAAAATAAATCAGATGATTACTCGTATGTGTAAACATCATATTGCCTCAGTGTGACAAATTGAACAAATAAGTAAGATCCAAATTGTACACTACATTCAAAAACCTGTTAGAGATCTAGGACCTTTGTGTTAACCATCTTATGTGTATAAATGCATGATTTTGACCCTGCCATGTTTCCTAACTTTTATCCTTGCTCTCTCTTTATTATTTAACCCCTAAATTCTTGCTTTCCATTTAACTGTATTTTTATTCCTTAATTTCTGTGTAAAATTGTGTACTTTTTTTTTACATTCTGTAGGAATTTAAAGTTTAGAATATCAATGATTGATGGAAAATTCCAATTCCATGTTATGTTTAAGGCATTTGATTTTCAGAACGATAATGATGCTAAGCTCAAGTGCCTATGTTACAGGGAATAATATCATTAAGCTTCTCTTCTGGAGGGTTAACAACTTAAGTTTGCAGAACAACATATTAGAGAAAAAGAAGGGCTACAAGGATAGCAAATATTTTCATCATAGTCCTTCAAGGTCAGTGAGGACTCAGGACATAAGAGAAACTATACTGTTATGGCCCGTTACTCAGTAGTGCCCCAAATTTACTGTTCAAGGAGATTATGGAGTCACAGAGTCAAGTGACTGATAATGTAGTGTGGCTGAGTGTTACTTGGAGGGAAAACATTCTCTTAGGCTTTCACAGAGAGCAAGTTGGTCAAGCAACAACCGTGACTTATCGAGATGGCTGACACTGACATTTCAGGGTAAATCCCGAGGTAATACAAAAGTTCCGCCGGGCGTGGTGGCGCACGCCTGTAATCCCAGCACTCGGGAGGCTGAGGCAGGAGGATCGGTGCGAGTTCGAAACCAGCCTGGGCTACAAAAGTGAGCTCAAGGCCAGCCTGAACTGCACAGCGAGACCCTGTCTCAAAAAAATAAAAAAATTCCGATATTTTGAAAATGGAAATAATTTCACAATGTGCATACATATTCAAATATTGTTGCATATCTTAGAGACAATTTTCATCCATCATATTAATCAATATATGATGTAATTATACACAACAATATCTATAATCATATTGTGGGGATAACATACAGATATGAAGTGTATTTAAATAAAGCACACAGAGGGAGGCAAGAATCTTGGAATCAGGAAACAGCAGTTTGTAATAACTTTTTAAGTATGCTGACTTTCCATGTGTTATGGTTTGTGTCTAGTTGTTGCCCAAAACCCGACGCAGTCATGAGCCAGGAACTTCTAGAGCTTCAGATTAACTCATGATCCACCAGGATTAGGACTGATTCACTCAGATTATAGGTTTTAGTACTGTTGGGATTATGCATGTGAATGCTACACCCAACCTCAGGCTGAGTGACTGAATGCAATATAAGAGAGACAGACTCTCTCTGTCTCTCTCTCTCTGTCTCTCTCTCTCTCTCTCTAGTTGTCATTGTCCCTCTTCCACCCCTATGAATGGTTGCTCTCTGCCATGTGTTGCACTCTGCATTAGACCTAGTTTAGTGTGGACTGAAACCTCCAGAGACTGAAAACTTAATAATCCTTTCCTTTCTTTATTTTGGGAGTCAAGTATTTGTCCCAGAAATGAGAAAAGATTAACTGAGACACCATTAAAAGAGGTATGTGGATTTAGAAAGGTTAATGTTTAATTGTTTGATCAATCTTATATACCTATATGTATTAATCTAAACTGATCTGATGATGAAAATATGTAATATAACCATTGTTAAATTTAAACAATAAAAAAAATTGAAACAAAAAAGAGGTATTTTAAATTCTCTGAAGCTTCTCTCATACTGATTACTGTCTCGTCATGCTCTACCACATTATTTTGAAAATTAGATAAGGTCAATGTTTCTTGAAAGATCTTGATTCTTCTTGGTGAATGATGTTTTGTGGACATTGAAAGGTTAGATACTTATTCTATCATTACAAATTCGACTTCATTTGTGCCTAACTTTCCTCAACTTCTAAGTAAAGTTATTATTTTCTTTTTTTTTTTTTAGATTTTTTAATTTTATTATATTTTTTTTCTTGTTTCAGAACCTTTGTTTATTCACTCCTTTTCATGGCCGGCTCAGCCCGCCTCGAGGGCAGGTCTGGCACAGCATGTGGTGCTGGGGATCGAACCACGGTCCCTGAAGCTGCCCAAGCTTTCCCAAGCAGGTGCTTTAGACCACTGAGCCATCCCGCCGGGCCCCAAATTTATTATTTTCTCTGAGCTTACAATTACTTTCACTATTTTAGCACTTTATGGCAAGCAAGTCCAGATTAATCAGAAATCTGCTATTGCTTTTACTATTACTTGCTACTAGAGGGCAATCCCAAATCTAGATTTCTCCAACATCCTTTGTTGGCATATTGTTTAGAAAGAAAGAGAGGGTACTTATAAAGGGTAGTTCCTCTCCCCAAATCTCGGCAATCGGATGGGTTAGGGCCAGTTTTCTTGTCTGACCAAACACTGGAATTCTGCTCAGCTCTAGGCACGGTCACTGTCAATAAAGTAGCCCTAGGCCATGGTCTATGTCCATAAATGTGTCCACATTTAGTAATTTCTTGAGCCCACAAAGAGAAAAAAAACATTCTTTCAGGCTTTCACAGAGAGCAAATTGATCAAGCAAAGGTCGTGACTCATCAGGATGGCTGACACAACAGTTCTTCAAAATGCTGTACATGGTTTCAGGGTAAATCCTGAGAGCTTTTGACTGACATTGTCAGATATGAAAGTTACATTTTTGTAATATAGGTCTTGCTTTGTCTTGGTCTTAACCATCTAGCAGAAAATTCTAACCACGAGATATGAAAAGTAAAAACAGATTAGTATGCTGACCTATAAAAGGCTCAAGTCAACAGCTTCCAAAATTGCCACTTCTATTGATAACACAATACTATTATGGACTATTGGACTATATATACAGCCACTTTCTCTTCATTCAATGAGAAGAAATATTTGCACAAGTAGTGTTTACAAAAGTTGTCATTTGTGCATCTTGTACTCTGAACAACTACTGTGAAGACAACAAGCAATGTATTAATTATTGGAACTGTCCTACTAACCTGTTTTGAAACTGTCTCATTGTTGTTTATTCTTATTAAAATTAATAAAATTAAAAATAAAAAATAAAAGTATCATATAACAAGTATGAAAGAACCAAGTCCATCCTGGTCTGGATTGCCTGTTACATTGTTGGATATATGTCCCAAATTGTTATAATCAACCACAGATGATGCTAGTTGGAAGACAAATTTGATAGTCTAGATCTGTGTGTCTTACCATGGTACTGGCATTTTTCCTGTGACTCCATTCACAGGTAGCCCTGGAGACATGAGCTTTTAGCATCTTCCTCATAAAGTTTTCAACATCCCAGCACTAAGATTTTGGGAAGTCTTTTGCTTAATAGCCTGACCTGTCCATGCCCTCATCCTTGATGTGAGCTCTTACATCAATCAGGCTATGTTGCTCAATGTTTAGGTATGATAATTAAGACAATTCTTTAGCAAGCTGAACCAGTGGGCCTTGGTTGTGTCCCACAGCAGCAGACATCCACAGAATCTCAGGGCTATATTGAAACTCATACTACAGCCCAGGTAATGGAGGCCAATCCATAAATTTGGACTCTTTGTATGCAGGTCTCTTCATGGCTCTAGAAAGAGCACTGAGCACTGCTATGATAATTGTTTTTCCAAAAGTTATGAGATGGGTGATGGTTATTCTCTTCGCCAAAAATGATAGTGTTAAACTATGTCACACAACAGTATCACAGATGAAGGGGCCTGCACAGTCACAAGAAAAGGATGAGTCTTTCCCAGACTCACATGAACAGTGGAGATAATGTATCAGAAACTCATGTCTTCTCTGCAGGTATCCACATTTCCTATCCCAAAGTTTGTCAATGGATGTCTCTGAGTTATGCCTTCATATAGACCCATCATATTCTAATACTTGCTCAAACCACTGCAAGCCCAGCACCAGGCTCTGAGAAAATGATCTGTACTAGCTCGCAAGCTCCGTTCTTTAGTTCGGGAAGTCTGAAGAGTCAGTTCTGGAAGGCTGAAGAATCAGCAGTAGAAACCAGGAGATGAAGTCCGAAGTGAAGATGAAGGCTTCAGCTACTACAAAAATGCAGAAGTGAGCTTTGCTTTACTTCTCCCTTATTTCGTGCAGATGACAAGTCTGTTGGTAGCACTCACAGCCAGGGTGGATCTTGTATCACTTCATCCATACCCAGAGTTATACTGATTAAAGATATTTGGGTGTTTCTTAATCAGTTAACTCTTGCAATTCATCCTTTGTCTACTTGAAAATCACATTTCCTTAAACCATGCCTAGTCAGAAGATAATTATGTCTAGCATGTCAAGACAGAAATCAGGCATTCAATCAGAAATGCACTAATTCCATCACCAGAATAGAAGGCAAATTTTGTTTCGGGGATAATTATACTTAACATTTTGTAATATGAACATTATTACATAGAAACCTTATCAAGATTCAGTATTAAGTCTATCAATATTATATTACATAGGAAGTATATTAGGAGATAATCGTTACAATTAATAATGTCTATGATTGATCACAAAGTCATGGACAGCATTTAAAGCTATTTTTTACTACCCATTCTGCACTCCATTGGCCTTCAGCAGGTACCTCAGCAGTTCTTGGTTCTTTCCTGATGAATCAAGCAATACCATCATTCCTCAGTATTCTGGAGCATTTATCGTCTTTCCTGAAGTGCCTTGTCATAGTTTCACATTGATTTGAGTAATGAGGCATGATAATATGAGTAGGTGTCACACAAGATCTATTGCACTTCTATTATATCCATCCTTTACTGTGGAAAGTAGTCCAGTTTTCCCCTTGATAGTCAGGGTCAATCACACCTACCAATGTTATAATACCCTTTCTAGGTTGTGTGATACTTTGTATGATATGTGATGTTGTAATACAGGGATGGGGAGATATTATAATACTGATGTAGAACAGTGAAGGTATATTGCTAGCTTTGCTAGATAAAGAAAACTGTTTCTAGTGAACCGTATGGAGAATGATAAAAAAGCATTTGCAAATCAGGAGCCACATATTAATTATCAGTTGTGTTAATTTATTCAAGTAAGGGCATCCCATCTTGTACTGCAGATGCAACCACAGTTACCACCTGTTTCAGTTTACGGTAATCCACTATCATTCTCCAAGATGTAGACTTCTTCATGAGTCACACTGTACACTTCAGTCTTCAGAGATTTCTGATTTGAGCCTGATTTTAGAAATAAAGGTAAATGTGGCTGGTGAAGTTTGTTTTTGAGGAGAGTCAGCAAGATTAGTTTCCTCTGCTGTACTAAGAGAGGTCAACACTACAGATGGTGCACTAGGAGTACCTCTGCCAGAGTGGTTGAATAAATCTTTCCCTTTGGAAAATAATCTCTTTAAAGCTGAGGTGGAACTTAAAACATCTTTAGCCTCATCAGGAACTTCCAAACATGATTATCCCACTTTACAGGATCCTACTCTGTCATGACCAGTATGCTCACATTTATTAGGTACTCCTCAAGACTAAACATTAATTTTATGTCATATTTCTGTCAATATCATAAGTGCCTGTGTTTGGGTTTATGTAATCTCAACCTTGAAGCTAAATGACAGATTTTCTTTCAGGACACAGTTAGAGACTCTTAGAATAGTATGTATGTCTCGACCTGAGAATTTGAATCTTTGAGCATTTTTCCATTTATTAGATTTTTCTCAGAGTTAAAAGATTTAGATTTCATATGCATGTTTTGAGCTAATTATTTTATTTGACTAGTTTGTCCAGAAATTCTAAGAACTAGCTGCATCATTATATATTCCACTTTGCCCAAAATATCATATATAGAGTCACTAAAGTTCTTTCATTTCGCAAATAGTGAATTAAGATAATGAAATGTATCTACATTGGGACTACTTTTAAAAATTCGCATCATGCCGGGCGTGGTGGCGCAGGCCTGTAATCCCAGCACTCGGGAGGCTGAGGCAGGAGGATTGGTGCGAGTTCGAGACCAGTCTGGGCTACAAAAGTGAGCTCAGGACCAGCCTCAACTACATAGCGAGACCCTGTCTCAAAAAGACAAAAAAAAATTCGCATCAAGTAGATTGTAAGTGAAAGATACAGTATGAATCATAAAACAAAATTAAATAATATTCAGAAAATTAATTAATATTAATTAATTACTATTAGTTTAATTATTTCAAAGCAGCATTCCAAAATTAAATTTAAATCATTACTCCAACTTAGAGGACAGAATGCTGTGTATAGTATGTACAAATCCGTGATCCAGTCAAAGTACTCATACAGTATTTGAATAGGTTAATATATACAAGAATATCAGCTAAGAAAAAATTTTCATTATAGTAAAGAATTACTAAGAATCTAATATAATATAAAGATTGGAATGACAAATATATGATCAACACTTCTAACGGTTTGGGGATAGGTTATTGCACAAAGTTCTAGTATGCCATGGGCATAGATAGTGTCCATGAAGCTTAGTGGTGGCCAGGTGTCACTTGTTGAACTGAGCTACTGCTATTTCCTTGATACCCACCTTGTAGACCTGGACAGAATCACGACCCATAGGGTGCAAGAGAAGTCTATTTGTGGAATATATTGATGGAAATATTTGTGCTGCTGTACACAAAAGAATAATTGAAAGACTGCTGTTGTATACCTCTTTTTCTTTTGTGTTTATTTGTTTGCCCTATTTGGTGGGTTCTTTCTGTTCTCATTCCTGAAGTTGTTGCCTTTTTTTGTATTTTAGGAAAGGGTCTACAGGGTATTCATGGTCTCACTAGTAGATCAGACTCTGTGATCTGCATGTTCACAGCCTCCCAAAAGCTTGGATTGCAGACGTACTCCACGACACCCAATCTCAGTTGCACTCCCAGGATGCCCTGGAGGAGGGGCCAACACGGCTGGCCCATGGATCTAATCCCTAACCTCCACACCTGTTTGCAGTTGCTTTAATCCACTGAGCTATTTTGCTGGCCCTGAGTTGTTGTCATTTTGATCCTTCTCTAGAATATCTTTTAGTTGTCTGTGTAGGGTTGGCTGTGTCATCATGAAATTCTTTAGTTGTTTTTTGTCATGGAAGTATTTCCTTTCTCCATTATACTCAAAAGAGAATTCTGCAGGTTCTATCAATCTTGGTTGGAATTTGTTTTCTTTCAAAACTACTTTGCTCCATGCTATTCTTGACTTGACGGTTTGATTACAGAAATTTGCCATTATTTTGATAGGTTTTCCTTTAAATATGATCTGTTTCTTTTCTCTAGAGGCATTTAGTATACTGTTCCTGTGCTGAATTTATGTGATCTTGATTTTTATATGTCTGGGTATGGTTTTAATTGGGTTGATGTTATTTGGAGTTCTATATGCTTCAGTTTCTTCAATGTCACATTGTTTCCTCATATTTGGGGAGTTTTCTGCTATTACTTCTGCCCATATTCTTTTTATATCATTTGTATCATTATATCATTATATCATTTTATATCATTTCTCATTGATGTCTATTAGTCTTCCATTGTTCATCTTTGTATCAACTTGCAGATGTTGAGTTATTATTTTCTGAATCCTAGTTGTTTTTAAGAAATCTTTTCTTACATTTTCACTAGCTGCAATGGTATCTTCTAGGTCTGAAAATTTTCTTTCAATTTCATTGAAACAGTTTTGCCAGCTTGTGATTGAGGTTTTAATTTCCTATGTAGCACTTTGAATCTGCTTCATGCATTTTATTTCTTTCCTATATTGCTCATTCATAGATTCCATCTTTTTTCTATTCTCCTCTATTTTTATCAGTGTCTTTAGGAGCATGTAGTACTCATCCCGTGAGTGCCCTGCTCTTTGTTTAGTTGCTACATGACACTAATGGTTGTCTCCTCCCCTGCTGAAAGTAATATTTGTTAGCATTTGTGTGAGCTACATGTCTGGAATATACTGTGTCTATTAAAGTAGTGGCATATAATCCTTACCTATTTTTTTAAATGCTAAATAAAAGGAGGAGCCTTCTGAGGCTCTCTGTTCACAGAGGAAATCTTGGTGAGTCCTCTGAAGCTACATTCATTGGATCTTCTCTTCGTGTCTTTCGGCACCGGACCAAAAATTGTACAACACTAGCCTCTCTACAGGGAGTTCTGCTGCAGGGTTTCATGCCAGGCCTATCTTACAAATGCAGTTCCACTCCCATGCAGGGCCTATGTGCTGGATCAAATGAGTTTCCTAGTGGTCCCACTCACATACTGGGTCTGGGCTCTGGCTCTAATGAGTTTATGGTTGGCCCTGGGCAATTTCATTCATATGCAAGCCCCTGGTCCTGGGTCAAATGTATTACTGGCAGGCCCGGCGTGGTCCCCCTCACAGGCTGGGTCTGGCCTCTGTCTGGAATCCACTTCATGATTTTGTACCAACCTCAGGATTCTGCTCCTTAAAATATTGTCAGAGAAGTAGCCTCAGTGGCAAACAACTTTTGGCTCCCACGTGTCTTTCAGGAGTTATCTGTGAATAAAATGTCTTACAGTGTTGTACTGGGCCTTTCTGAGCCTATGAATTCCAGCTTACCCTAAACTCACTTTGTATACCAGGCTGGACTTCAACTCACAGCAATCTTCCCAGTGAGACTCCCATGTACTTGAACTACAAATGTTCACCTCAAAGCCTGACATTTTTCCTATTCTTAATCTCTGTTCCTTAACGTTCATTTTTTAATTTCAGAGAACATGAACTAGATAGACATGACTAGATAGACAGGGAGTTATTTTTCCCTGTGTCTTCTGGAGGTTTGCACCAAGATAACTGAAAGGAGGTAAGTGTTTGCTTTTATTTCATAGATTCTGAATTATGACTCATCATGAGAATTGGAAATTGTCACCCTCATGTGTCAGTAAGTTGTGCATTGTTATCTCATGTCTTTTTCTTTGTTAAAATGTCAATAAATTTAAATTGCAACTATGGGAAGATTATAGTATTTGTCTGATGGGACATTTTATTTTTCTTAGGAAGACCTTCTATTCCTGTTTGCTATATGTTAATTTTGGACTTACTAGTTGTTCAATTTGCTAATATACTTTGCTTGACCTGATTAATTATTGGCTGATATGGTTGTTATTTTGGACAATGGCACAGGTGAAAAACAGTGTTAGACCACCCTCTACTGGATTTTAAAATTTTAATGGAATATAAATTTGTAAAATCCTGTCAAATGGTCGTTAGAATTTATAGGATATAAAATGACCTCATAAATAAAAGACTCCGTCATTGAATTATTTCAACTAGTGCAATTGCCAACCTTAAATGTAGGAAACTATAATTCAATAGGACACTCCCTCTTCATACCTTCTCCATGCTCACAGAAGGAAAAGTGAAACCACACATTCCTTTCTGGTTTGAACTTCTACTGATGAGCAGGCAATCTTAGCTGTTGAGATTCCTCACTCTTGCTTTCCCAGCCTGAGTGCCATGACCCAGGGACAATTTTTCTCAGTGTCTCACTGTGAGCATGCAAAGAGAAAACATATTTTTTCTGAACTCATTTGTGATCTTTTCTGTCACTTTATTCTTTCCTATTTTAGAGCCGTGTTTCTGCGAATGGTGTGTGTGTGTGTGTGTGTGTGTGTGTGTGTGTGTGTGTGTGTGTGTAGCAGAGAGACAGACAGACAGACAGATGGACAGACAGACAGAGAAAAAGACACTCTCAAGTAGTTTTAGTATGAATTTGTCTCAACATCTTCCTCTGCCCTAGAAACTAAGAACTTTCAAGTTCAACCCATAGAAAATTAGTGTTTGTTAATGGTGAAAGGGAAATCATCATATATGAAGAACACATTAACTACATGTCTAGGTCAAAAGAAACAATGAAATTCTGTTTGTCTAAGAGTGTAAACATAAAAGCAATGTCCCTACTTAATATGATGAGCACTGTCCCCATCTAGTGGATTACAAAAAAATGAAATTGAGACGAAGTAGAAGTAACCAACCTCTGGCTGACACCTGAGGGAACAATTTCCAAAACGTATCATGCTTAAGGGAGTAAAACACATTCAGTTCAGGAGAGAAATTTCTATATTGCTTTTTCATCTGACTACTCTGAACTCTCAAAAAGGCTCCAACCTTTTGGCTCTCTTCATTCCTACACCTGGTTCTTAACATTTATGTGTGTAGTAAGGCAGAGAACCCTCCTTAATGTGTAAGTTGTGGATTCTGGACAATGAATACAGGTTTTATGTTGTGAGTTTCATAAGTATATTGCAGATATAGAAACATAGAAAGCTTTAGAGTGAATTTTGAGTAAAATTTAACCTTGTCTTAACAATAATGTAGAGCTCTTAGGTGACTAGGTAGACAGTATAAATTTCTGAGGGAATGCATTATCCTAGGACCTAGGAAGGGATGTTTTTCAGATGTTTTTGCTTGTATCTACCACTTTTGCAAGATAGGATTTTTTAAGACTTCTTTCTTTCTTTCTTTCTTTCTTTCTTTCTTTCTTTCTTTCTTCTTTCTTTTATTTTTAGGGAAGGGTCTATAGGTTGTTCCAGGTCTCACTCCTAGATCAGACTCATAGTGATCCACCAGTTTACAGCCTCCCAAGAGCTGGCATTACAGGCACACATCACCATACCCAGTCTCAGTGCACGCTGAGAGGCAGGGCTGGCAGAACAGGTCAAGGGATGGAACGGGATCCTGGGTCCTGCGGCTGCTTGTAGGTGCTTTATTCCAGTGAGCTATTTGACAGGCCCAGATTTTAGGACTTCTTGATTCAAAGTCTTAACTAACTTTAGAAAGCAAGACCTAAACAATATGTATGTAATATATATATATATATATATATATATATATATATATATATATATATATATGAGATACATGATACTATTTTGCAACTACATGCATACTCTAAAAGAGAGACTATTTCCTTCCAACCTGCCCTTTCATTTTTCCCGTTTGCTCTCTTTAAAAGAGTTGGGAAGTAGTTTTTCAGGTCTTGATCACTGATTTAACTTTGATAGCAGTGTTCCCTTTCTTTAAATATAGCTTTAATATCAGCAATTAATCGTAGCTTGTGCTTTTAGAAACAAACATTGGAGTAGAAATGTGAGTTTGTGGAGAGGGTAGGCATTGCAGTGAGGGAGAATGTCTAGTTCAACCCAGCATATATCGGGGTCACTCTCCAGATAGCAGCCACATGCTCTGAAGGAAGTAACATTGGGGGGTGCCCTGAGTGCATATAAAAAGATGTAGGAATTAAGTTGCTGTGTTACCCCTTGTGTTTCAGACAGGGAATTCCGTGTTGAATTCTCTTATTCCTTGTAATATATTCTTAAGCACCGGAATTTGTTCAACCTTCACATATTGAGAAAGATCTGTTTAATATGTATCGCTGCCTATGCATGACCTGTCTATCCCCTGAAAGGAAATTGGAGCACACGGGGATATATTGATTATGATACTATTTTGCAACCACATTCATACTCTAAGAGTGAGAAAAATGGTCAGAAATAGCTTGTGTTCATACTTCCTTTGCACTAAGAGACAATTCTTACTTGTGTTCAAAGTGTAGAAGTAAGCTGCAGGAAAAGCACACATTTCTGCCCCTTAAGGAATCATCTGATGCATCTGCTACTACTGAACATACTCTCCCCCCTTGCTCTTCAGAACTTAGGAATGGAGTTCCCAAGACAGTCTTAAGTGAAACTTCATCTACTATGACTGAGTCAAAAGTTCTCCTTCCCTACCCTCTGGACTCTAAGAGCACAACTTCCAAGGCAACTCAAAGTGAAGACTGCAGAGATATATTTATCATTATTGAATTTTATTCAAGCTCCATGAAACCAATTTCTCTTAGAGGCGGTAAATGGAGAATTTGGCCCTTTACTCAATGTCCCTTGCTCTCAATGATATTGAACAAATCAAATAATAACTGAGAAAGATTGCAGAAGACTCTGACAAGTGCATTGAGATCTTTAAGAGGACTTATTTTGGTAAACAATCTAAACTGGAAAAATGTAAAGTTAGTCTTAAACCATTTTTTTTTACTTAAATCAGGCATTGATTTATTATGAGAGACAATCAGTATTACGAGCTGATATTATGCTTAAAGATCAATATCATATTATTAATATTAAAAAGCCGGAAGACACACAGGTAGGGAAAGACCCAGTTCTCACTGGAGTCCAAGCTACTGGTACACAAGATCACTACTGGTCCACCAACCAGACAGGAGATTTAAATAAGAAAAAAAAAATACCCTTGAAGGTATAGTAATCATGAGAACAAAGCCCTTCAACTAGTTGAAATTATTTCTCTTCCTTTCTTTTCTTAGAGGATAAAGCAATAAAAACAGTGAAGGAGAATTTGAAAACAAGATAGTAGAAAATTAACTGTGGTTAATATATTGCACATGCTTAGCTTTAAAGCAGTTCCTCAGATTATAAGTTATAGGTATGTAAAAGGGATTAAACAGTATAAGCCAAACCATGGTTTTAAATGAACTAATAGAAATTAGCAATGTAATTATCTTAGCTTATATATATATATATATATGTATATATATATATGTATATATATATATACATATATATATATATATATATATATATATATATATATATACCCGTCTCTCTTTTCTCCTTTCCGCCATCATAACCACTCTTTCCTTTTGAACTGTTGCTTTCCTTTTGACTATATGTATTGTAGATTTGAAATGTTTATTTTTTCAGTTTCTTACACTAGGGAGACAATATGTTTATACATGTGTCTTGTTTATTTCAACCATGAGTATGATCTCTGTTTGCATTCATTTACATGTGAAGTACAAAAACCCAAATATATACATTAATAGATTCTGAAGTGGAAAAACAACTGCAGAAACGTTTATAAGAAAGCAGGGCAGAAAAAACCTCTGAAGTTAAAGAAGACATCTCTAAATTAATAGCATCTAAAGTAGGGGAACAACAGAAAGACAGAGAGGAGAACAGAACAGAAATAACCTCTGAACTAGAGAGAAAAAGGCTGACTATAATGAGAGAGTTCAGTACTACTAAAGAAGACATTGATAAAAAATTAGAGCAGAATAGAAAAATGATGGACTCCCCGATTGAGCAATATAGGAAATAAATAGATCGCATGAAACAGTTTCAAAGAGATATACAAGAAAATAAAATCTCAATCACAAGCTGGCAAAACTGTATGAACCAAAGTGATGATAGAATCTCAGATCTTGAAGACACCGTTGCAGCTAGTGAAAAGGTAAGAAAGGATCTCTTACAAACAACCAGGATGCAGGAAAAAAATAATTCAACATCTGAAAGATGATGCAAAAATGAACAACGTGAGATTAATAGGAATCAATAAGAAAGGAGTTGATACAAATGATATGAAAAGAATATGGGCAGAAGCAATAGCACAAACTTCCAAATTTTGAGAAAAAAATCAGACATTCAGGTAACAAGTGTATAGAACTCCAAATAACATGAACTAGACTAAGAACACACCCAGACACATAATAGTTAAGCTCCCAGAAATCCAGCAAAAGCATAATATACTAAAAGCTGCTAGAGAAAACAAACAGAACACATTTAAAATAAAACTCATCAGAATAATGGCAGATTTCTCTTCACAAACTATGAAGTCAAGAAAAGCATGGAAAAGAGTGCTTCAAGTCCACCATGAAAACAAATTCCAGTGAAGACTTTTATACCCAGCAGAACTCTCTTTCAAGTATGAGGGCGAAATGAAATATTTTCATGACAAGGAACAATTAAAGAATTTCATGACATTAAAGCCAACAGTACAAGGTATATTAAAAAAATTTAGAGAGAGACCAAAACAACCCAAACTCAACAAATGAGAACAGAAAGAACCCACCAAATAAGGCAACTAATTAAACACAGGAGAAAAAGAGATAAATAGTAGTAACTAAAACTCATGTCAATCATCAGTCATTACATTTCAATTATAGCCATCAATGTAAATGGGCTCAGTTCTCCAATTAAAAGCTATATATATACTGGCAGAGTGGATAAGGAAGCAAAATCGAGCCATATGCTGTAAACAAGAAACACACTTAACTCATAAAGAAACTCATAGGCTAAAAGTTAAAGGGTGAAAAACAATACTACATGCTCTAGCACCTCAGAAAAAAGCAGGGGTAGTAATCTTGTTTGCAGAAACTCTAAACTTCAAACCATGTCTGGTCATACAACATAAAGAAGACCACCACATACTGGTTAAGGGAAAAAATCCAAAAGAAGAGGTAACACTCATAAATATGTATGCACCAAACATGGGAACTCCGAGTTATATAAGACAAACCTTACTGCACATGAAAAATCTCATATCCAATACCACAATCTTAACAAGAGACTTTAACTCCCCTTCATCCTCAAAAGATCGGTCAAGCAGACAAAAAATTAGCAAAGAAGTAGCAGACCTGAACTGGAACCTGGAACAACTGGACCTACTGAACATACACACATTATTGCACACAAACACGTCAGAATACACATTTTTCTCACCTGCACATGGGACATTTTCTATAATACACCAAATATTAATCCATAGGCCATGCTTAAGTATATGCAAGAAAACAGAAATTATCCCATGCATACTACCTGCACACAGTGCAATGAAATTGGAAATAAATGACAAAAGAAACAACAAGAACCCCAGAATCAGGTGGACATTAAACAACACCTTTCTCAGCAACCAGTGGGTTACAGATGAAATTAAACAAGAAATTAAACAATACCTACAATTTAATGAAAATTCAAACACAACTGACTAGAATTTATGGGAGGCAATGAAAGCAGTTCTTAGATTTAAACTCACATATTAAGAAGACAGAATGGGAAAAATTAACACACTAACGTAACGCCTAAACTAACTAGAAATGGAAGAGCAAATGAAATCCAAGGCCCAAAGATGGGAGGAAATTATAAAGATTAGAGCAGAAATCAATTCAATTGAGACAAAGAAAACAATACAAAGCATTAATGAATCAAAAAGCTAGTTCTTTGAAAGATTGATAAGAGTATAAAATTGATAAGCACCTAGATAACCTCATCAAAAAGAGGGAAGAAAGGACTCAAATTCAAGCAATAAGGAATGAAAAGGGTGAAATTACAACAGACCCAACAGAGATTCAGAGGATCCTAAATAGCTACTTTGAGAATCTTTACTCTCCCAGAATTGAAGACCCAAAAGAAACGGACAGATTTCTGGAAATGTATAAATTACCCCAACTGAATCAAGAAGACATAAGAGCTCTCAACAACCCAATAACAGTCAATGAAATACAAAATGTAATGAAAAGCCTAACGACAAAGAAATGTCTGGGACCTGATGGATTCACCACTGAATTTTACAAGAAATTGATAGAAGACATATGCCCAATACTCCTCAAACTCTTCAAGGAAATTGAAAAGGAAGCAATCCTCACAAAATCATTCCTAGAAGCAAGTATTACACTGATACCTAAACCAGAAAGAGATACAACTGAAAAAGAGAACTTCAAGCCAATTTCTCCGATGAACATAGATGTAAAATCCTCAATAAAATCCTTGCCAATAGAATACAACAAATCATCAAGAATATTATACACCATGACTAGGTAGGATTCACCCCAAGAATGCAAGGATGGTTCAATATACACAAATCTATAAATGTGAAACACTGTATCAATAGAGCCAAAGCCAAATATCCCATGATTGTCTCAATTGATGCAGAAAAGTCTTTTGACAAAGTCCAACAGTCATTCATGTTCAAAATCCTACAAAAACTTGGAATAGAGGGCCTCTTCCTCAATCTCATAAAAAGCCATCTATGGTAATCCAACAGCTAACATAATTCTAAATGTGGAAAACCTGAAGCATTTTACTCTCAAATCTGGCACAAGACAAGGATGTCCTCTATCACCACTCCTATTCATTATAGTTCTGGAATAATCAGCTACAGCCATTAGACAAGAGAAATAAAAGGAATAAAAATAGGTAAAGAAGTTAAATTATCATTATTTGCAGATGACATGATAATTTATTTCGAAGACCCCAAAAGCTCCACGAACAAGCTACTAGAATTAATACACAAATTCAGTAGCATATCAGGGTACAAAGTCAACACACAAAAGTCAATGGTCTTCCTCTACATAGATAACAAACACACTGAGTGAAATTAGAGAAACAATAACTTTCACAATGACACTGCAGAAAATGAAATACCTGGGAATTAACCTAACTAAAGAAGTAAAAGACCTTTTCAATGAAAACTACAGTACTCTGAAAAAAGAGATCCTAGAGAATTTCAGAAAATGGAAAGATATTAACTGCTCCTTGATAGGAAGAAACAACATTGTGAACATGGCCATACTCCCTAAACTCTTATATAGATTTAATGCAGTTCTTATCAATATACCATCAACATACCCCACAGACCTGGAGAAATTATTCCTAAAATTTATTTGTAACCAAAAAAGACCCAGAATTGCAAAGACAATCCTGGGAAACAAAGGTAAGGCAGGAGGCATTACAATTCCTGGTGTAAAATTATACTACAGAGCTCCTGTGATAAAAATCAGCATGGTATTGGCAAAAAATAGACCTGAGGATTGGTAGACTAGATTGGAAGACTCAGAAGCAAATACAAACACACTCAGCCACCTTATTTTTGACAAAGTGGCTAAACATGTTTACTGGAAGAAAGATAGCCTCTTTAAAAAATGGTGCTAGAAAAACTGACTCCATATGTCGAAAACTAAAACTTGACCCAGGTCTGTCACCATGCACTAAGCTAAAATAAAAATGGATTAAAGCTCTAAGTGTTAAAAGAGAAACCCTAAACTTCCTAGAGAAGAAAGTCGGGGAAAATGTTAAAGACATTGGGATAGGTAAAGAGTTCATGGAAAAGAATCAAAATTCACATTTAACATGCGAAAGAATGAACAAATGGTACCTTCTCCAGCTGAAAAGTTTTTTTCATGTCAAAAGAAATTACCAAAAGAGTAAAAAAATAACCCACAAATTTTGAAAAAAAATAATGAAAAAATACTCACACAAAAGTCTTCTATGTAGAATTTATAAATAACAAAAAACCATTAGAGTCCCAAAATTTAAAGATCCAATCCAGGAATGGGCATCTGAAATGAACACACACTTCTTAGAAAAAGAAATTTAAAAAACTTATAAATACATGAAGAAATGCTCCACATCGCTAGCTATTCGTGAAGTGCAAATCAAAACAACACTTAGATACCATCTCAACCCAGAAAGAATGGCTACTATAAAGAAATCAGCCAACAACAAATTTTGGAGAGACTGTGGGGGAAAAGGAACACTTCCCCACTGCTGGTGGGAATGAAGACTGGTGCAACCATTATGGAAAGCAGTGTGGAGACTCCTTAAAAATCTAGACCTAGAAATCCCATTCAATCCAGCTATCCCCCTACTGGCAATTTTCCCAGAAGAACTGAAAACGTCATATCAAAGTAATATCTGTGCACCTATGTTTATAGCAGCACAATTTGTGATAGCTAAATCCTGGGAACAACCAAAATGCCCATCATCTGAAGAATGGTTGAGAAATATGTGGTATTTTCATAAAATGGAATATTACTCAGCCATAAGTAATGATAAACTAAAAGACTTCATATATAAATGGATATATCTTGAACGTATACTCATAAATGAAATTAACCAGACCTACATATGCAAATATCATGTAGTGTCCCTAGTGTAAGGACACAAAAGAAGAAATTAATTAATTTATTAATTAATTTTGGGCAGTACCAGGAATCAATCTCAGGACCGTGTGTTTTCTGCATTCTCAAACCCCTATAGTTTATTGGTTTGTTTGTTTTTAGAAGAGGGACTTAAGTACTTAAGTACAAATTGCACTTGGAAGAGTTAAAAAATAATGTTTCTTGAAAGAGTTAATGTTTGAGGGCTGGGGAGATAGCTCAGTGGTACACATACCTGCCTGGCA